>JASNJN010000127.1:0-19300 GCA_030180075.1 Mikrocytos mackini | reverse complement strand
ACAAAATTGTCAAATATAAACCCCTAAAATTTATACCTGTGTCATGACACATTTTGAAATTTGAAACACCCCTAAAATTTCCAAATTTGAAAATTGTGTCAAATTGTGTAAAATTCTCGTTTTTGACAAAATTGTCACGGTGTGTCATGACAATTTTGTCAATGTGTCAACTGTGTCAATTTTGTACCATCACTAGTTTAAACCAGTTTAATCCGGTTTTAACCTGGTTAAAACCGTGTCCCGGACAAAACGTTTTATCCGCGGACTAAAACCAACCCTGATTATTCTAAAGTTCCACACGGAAATTAACGATGTTTAATGTCAAAATGGTTGTGTTTAGTAAACGAACTTAGCAACCAGAGAATAACAGGTGTTTCATAATACACGGAAACTTCTTAAGAGTCTATACAGCCTAAAAAACGTTCGCCTTTTAGTACATTCCTCCCGCATATATTTTTAGTATCGCCTTAATACCTAATAGATGTGTGAGAATACAAGCCATTGAATTCTTTTATATAGAACAAACTCGTGTATCTTCATACAATAAATTTACATAATAGAAGTTAAAATTTATAAATGGCAATTTTAACTGATATAAAAGAAATCGTTGTAGAACAAGAAAAAGGAAACTTACATAAATAAACGGGAAACTAGATTATCGGAAAATATCAAACATACAACATATTTGATGAGATAAAGCAATGATAATCTTGTAAAGAAGTTTTGCTATTATTTTAAAGTATAGACGAAATAATAAACTAGGATTATAATCCAACCAGTTGCATATAAACATTAAGGAATTATCATCATATCAGTGAAATATATCGACAATATAAACCTTCTAACCTTTGAACATATTCATATTATGAAACCAATAGATCTAAGTGAATTCATCATGTTAATGACAACCATTGAATTGATAACATGTTTAGGGGATTATTTTCTGGAGTTGTGACAGGAAATAAATGCTGATTGAATTTTGAGTAATCTCGATTTTCTATTAAACCCATCACAAAGCTTGACATAAGTTGCTTCCTAAAATGATAAAATACATTTTGTTATATCCCATAGATATAATATATCAACTTTTATTTGGCACTGGAGAAAGTTGGATGACTAGTTATCAAAGTACATAGATGAACATCCTTAATGGTAAAAAGCCTTTTAACAGACTTAAAAGACATGAAATTTAAAAACTTTATTATGGGAGAGCAGAGTAATGCTTGGAACTACCTACGAATGGATAAATCACCACAATTTATTCTTAATCAGCGAGGGTGGCGACAATAAAAGAATAGACTCAATCTACTTGACATAGTTCTGTCATTTAAAGGGATTTAGTGCGAAACTAATATTACTCATATAACTTTATGGCATTTTTAAGTATTTACTTTGACCAACTACGCACAAACCGATTAAGTTAAAAAATCCTTGAGACTATCAATGAATAATCAGAAGAAATGGGAATTGAACAAAAAGCTTAAAGAAATTGGTTGCATATTAAGATCAATGTATTTGTAATTACCAACAACAATTATTTTGTTTGAATAATTGTTATGTTCCAACACGAAATGAAATTAGAAGATCTTTAAAAGGCATGTGGGAAATATCAACGTAAATTTGAGTATCGTGTTATTGCTTTATTGAAAATGGAACATTGTAAAAGCGAAATTACATACTGAATTCAAAATGTATTTATATATTATATTCAAATTAATACAATGAATACATATTAATAAAACAACGTTACAAAATTTTTTATAATTAAATGATAATTCATACCTTGAATATATAGTTACTTAATCCAACTCCCCTCTATAACTCATTGTAATAAAATACTGCTCCATATTTATATCCGTAAATTGATTTCTATTTCTTGTAAAAAAGTTGTTGAAATCGGACATTTTTCTTTCTATTTCGCACGATGTAATGCTTTCATAACGAAGACAATTTAAATCTATACCTCCCCGAGTTGTGACATGGCATATTTTAGAGGAAATCACTTTTTTTAATATATAATAAGTAAACATGTATATTTACTTGAAATGTAGATCTCAAGCTCATAAACAGCAAGCTGGTCTCGGTTTTCAATTTATTTTGGTCGGGTTCCATAAATTTCTGAGAAGCGACGGTTATTTAAAGCTGAAAATAAGGCGAAAATCAAAATGAAGATTATTTTTGWWWATTGTCTCCCTAATAGGGGACCAGACAGGGGTTGGGTTATATGCCGTTTTGAAGGCCAGGAGGAATGTGGAGCCCTTGTCACGCTAGTTGTTGCAACCTCGGGCTCTTAATCTCCATCCTGGGCTCGTGTTGCACTCTGCAGCGATACCCAGGGGAAATTTTAAGATTTTAAATTTTCCTTCATTAAAGACTGGATTTATAAAGGAACAAATTAACGCGAAGACATAATTAGACATTTAAAATTTTATCGATTATTAAAAAAAATCGATAAATTTGTTCGAGATGATAAACATGATTTTTCGATAATATTTGCTTTTTACATGGAAAGCATTTAAAAGCTAAATTTATAAAAATTAGATATTTTGATGCAAAATATTAAAAATTTCGTCATAAAATTAAAATCTTATATTATTCCCCTGTTTACTGTAGATTAGATCAATCATTCCCTTGATAATCAATTACAACAAAATTTATTTCGAAATAATAGCAAAACTCGCATATTGATTTTCGATAATTTAAATGTCTATACATAATGAGATTGGATTAAGATTATTTCATTGTTATTTGAGGTTTAAAGAGAGATGAGCGTTCCGATCCGACCCGACCATTTCCGACCCGATCGGGTCGGAAAAACATGCAAAATCGTCTAAAATTCTCAACAAAACCCTAAAGACCATTATAAAGGGAAATACCGGAATTATTGATTTTTTCAGACTCGAATTTTTGATTAATGATTGTGTTCTGAACTTTGGACTATATTTTCGATTTATATAAGTTCGTTTGTCCATAAAATACAATAATCACCCCATTTCACCACAATATGTGTACAAAACTTTATTTATAAGTTTTGGATTTTTGTCAAAAAAAATTCCGATTCCGATCGGCCGAAAATCGGGTCGGGTCGGTGTAGGAACATGATTGGGGTAAAATGCTCATCTCTGGTTTAAACCTGCCAATCCTGATACTACGTGTATATATATTTATAAGATAGTAGTTTATCATCATTTTATAACAGTGTTGATGTGTTTCGAATTCAAAAATGTTTAAAACAATATATTATATCAGTAAAATAAACAAACACACAGGCCATTTGTTAATTACGTATGTTATTTTTATCCTTTAAAATATTTGAAAAATAAAAAATTATAAATTTTAACAATATCGCTGGGGGATGACCTGAAAATTCTATACCTGGATGCTCCACAGAGGTTAGTATCGACAGTATAAAGAATGCAAGGTGTATAGCTTGCAAACATATCCCGTATGCAAAAGTTGCGCGTATAAAGGTGCATATTAAACTTGTAAAAGATCACTTAGGCCTGCAAAATTGAATGAAATCCTTCCAACTTTATAACCAGCACAATTAATTCGTACAAATTATTCAACAAATTTTGAACACCGAAAAATAATACAAAGGTTAATTTCAAATGAAATACACGTAAAGAACACCTAGATATTATGTTAGTTAATTACATAATTGCATATAATGCCCCATTCGCACAAGTAGAAAATTCACACTTCAAATAATTAATGTCCCCTCTTTCTAAAAATTACACTCATCCAACAAGAAAATATTTATCAACGGTTCTGGTTGACAAAGTTTACTCGAAAATTATTCAGAAGCAAAATTGACGATCATAAAGTGACATTGTTTCAGAATGGTTGGACCAATGTCAGAAATGAAAGTATAATTATCAATTCGATACCATTCTATGACACGTCGTACGTTATTGATCTTTTTGCTCCTGATCCAAATAGAAAAATATAGAATTTCTTACAGATCTTGCGAAAGATTTTATGAGGAAGTTAGGTAAGGAGTATATTTCCGATGAAATTGGTATTTGTATCGACAGTGCGTCTGTTATGGTTTGGATGAGGAAAATTATGTGGGAAGATGATCATAGTTTGATTGCTGTCGATTGTGCTGAACATTCATTGAACTAGCTTGTCAAAGATATTTGCAACGAACACATTGTCGAATTGGTTGCGTCGATGCAAAAGTATTTCAAGTACTATCATAGTGCGGGCAATTATCTATCAAGTGTTCAGGGCTCGCTCAAACCCGTCCTTACTTTTTCTATACGTTGGTCTTCAGATTATCTTTAGTCAAATAACTTTTAAAAAAATTTAATACTATATGGGTTCCACTCAGGTTGAAGACCTGGTCGACGACACAGCGATTCGAAACAAAATACTTAATAACCAACTACACAGCAACATGAAAGCAGAAACAACTAAATTACGACCTATCTATGAAGCTATAACAAAACTCCAAGGAAATAACACGAATCCGGGAGACGCCGTACAAGAATTTTTACAACTAGAAGATCATGGCTGGTTAAGGAAGAGCAAATACCTAGAATTCTTGAAGAAAGGACGACAACAAACCATAATACCCTTAAACTTAACTGCTTTCCTGTTTGATACGAGATTCTTAGGATTGACCCTTCAAATTCTGATTTGGATTATACACAGACCCACCTTCGCGGTATAGATGAAGAATATACCAAAGAAATTATTAGGTTTCAAGCTAGAGAAGCACCATACCCGCTCGCATTTCTTTGAAGATGAGAATTTAAAATGGAACGACTTCTGGTGGAAACCCTTAAGGAATTACAAGATTAATTTGAAGTTTATTGATTACATGCTATCTATATGGCACCATTCTTCACAGCCACAAAAAGTGCTCACAGCCACAAAAAATGCCCACAGCCACAAAAAATGCCCACAGCCACAAAAAATGACGACAGCCACAATTTTTTTTCAAAATCGCAAAAAATCATATTAATCACCACAAAATTATTTTTAAATTATAAATAAATACGCGAGAGATATTATATATAGAAAAATGTATTATAGACAGGATAGTTTATGATAAAACACAAATTTATTGAAATTCCAAAATAATGTTAATGTTGATCGATGGAACGATGGAACGATAATAACAATATCTTGGTAAAAATAATTTATTCTAAATACCAAAATTAACTTTCTAGCTACTTTTATTTTTTTCGAAAATAAATAAAAATTTAAAATTTTTGATTGTGAAACATTTTTGTGGCTGTGGGCACTTTTGGTGGCTGTGGGCACTCGTGCCTATCTATATTCACTGTGTATCCATCAACCGCATCGATAGAATATATTTTTCACAGTGTATTTACTTCCCGAATAAGACGCGGAATAAACGATAGAACGAGAAATTAAAAAACTGTTATCTTGTAGCACAGTTCTTAGGGAAGATAATTAAATTATGCGCTGTTATAGTAAAAAATCAATTTAAAACAATTATTTACAATCTGTTTGCATTTTGTTTTCATAAAAGTCATTTTAAACAGAACTGTAATTGTCTTTTGATTTGTGTTTAGCTTCCCATTGCTTACATTGTTCTCCTTTTAATGTTATCATATCGTTACTTGCTAATTCTCACGATACAACGCGATTCTCATTTGATTTTGGAATGTTCTTTATTTTACAATTCACCTTATAATTTAAAGTTTCATTGGTTAACTCCGGGTATATAAATTAAGCTATCTTTCACTTGGTCGCGCAATCTAATTAAGGTAAATAACTGCAACCATGGTTAAATCGGACAAGGATGATATTTCACGTTGGGAATAGTTTCAGAAGGCCTATTCTAAACGTGTGTATTAATCAATGCGGTTAATTAAGATCATTCTGATTTACCCATGGTCAGAAGCAGACATGAGCGTACCCGACCCGATCGGGTCGGGTTCGGGCGAAAGAAGGTCCAAAAATCGCCAAAAATTCTCAACAAATCACGAAAGACCAAAATTATGAACAATATCGCCTTTTAAACTTGCTAAACTCATTTAAATATTTAGATAAGTGAAATAAACTATATTTGGAGGGATAATTCTATTTTGCTGTAATCTAAAAGTTGATTTACCAACTTTCATAACACTATTTTGATAAATAATTTTCAGAAATTCAAAAATTTTACTACCAAAATGATTTTGATTTTCGACCCGAGCCCGCCCGACCCGTTTCGGGTCGGTTCGGGTCGGGTCCGGAAATCGTCGAAAATGCTCATGTCTGACTCAGAAGTAATCCGAGGGAATAGTTCACATAGTATTGGAATGTTTAAATATCCTGTATCTGTTTTCTTAGCATATAACGAGTTATAATTAGGGCACCCAGAAATGGCTTTTATGTTTATAGGAAATTGCCCTAAAAACATGCATTCTTTGCGCCAAATTGCCGCTAAAACGATGAAAATCCATCCATTCTATTATAAAATTGGGAAAATTTCTTCCAAAAAATAACCTAAAATTACAAAATAATTCTGATTATGTATTAATAACGATATTAAATAACTATTAATGATAAATATGATGAATTTAATTTTTGGTTTTTTAGTCAAAAATTTTTGTTTGAATTTTGCCAGATTACCAACTCAAATAATTCCATTTATTACGTCAAATTGCTGTTATTTTAGTCAATTTACCTAAAAATTGCACAAAATTGCTTTATTGCCTTTTATTGCTTTTAAATATCGCTACCAGAGGCTATACACTAAACGAAGAAATCTGGAAAAAAGTTACCCCGTATTTTACGTTTTTATACATCATAATTTGGTAAATTTTATATCAAAACAAGCCTAATTCTATGTCTGTCGTGATTTATTACATAAATACTTTTACTTTCAAAATAATTTGTTCTTGTTGAATAAAATATAAGAATGGCCATATTACACTGTTTTGTGTGAAAAATCTTAATTTTTTAAAAATTTTAAACATCAATTAAATTAAGCCAATGTACACAACATATCATTTAAATTAGCGCTAGATAAATCATTTGCATATATTGGATATTAATCCAATCAAAACTTGTTCAATATCATGTCTTTTCGGGGGTAACTTTTTTCCAGATTTCTTCGTTTAGTGTAGGGTTTCCCATGGCCGGTTCCGGGTAATTGCAGTAATATGTCATTTTAAGTACTCTTATTCTACAAAAACTTCTGAAAATCATTCTATGTGTTTATCTCGACGAGATCAATATTTTAAACCAAATTGCAACATTTTATTTTCTATATTCTATATATATTTTGACATTATAAAAGTTTTTCTAAAAACAAATTTTCAACTATCCGGGTATCGGGTAATTGAAATTTAAGTCGAATATAACCATATTTTTTATTTTTAATACCATAAATTAAAAATTCGGGAGAAATTGAGTTTGTTATTAATTTTTCAGTTCACAATCTATCTTAGTCCGATTTTTTGTTCGGTTTTAAAAATACCCTGAACCGGCTCGGGGAAACCCTAGTTTAGTGAGGCTCTACAGGGTCTGAAAATCGTTCTAGGGCGTTAAAATGATGTAATAATCATATGCAATTTTGAAAAAATCGTTTTTTGAGAGCCCTAGTTATAATGTGTATATTGCGTTCCAAGACACCAAAAGATGGTAGTGTTGTAGTAATGTCCTCGTTGTGTTAAAATACTTTGTCGTAGACTTTAATATTATATAGTCCTTGGTATCACTTGTTATTTGAGTTTCATTCAAATTTTGAAATTTTCAATTTTCAGAGACAATATTATAGCAAAGCTTTGAAATAACATTAAAACGATGATTGTAATACACCCTATGTTATTTTATAAGATATAAGCTATTTCTATCAAAGACATGGTTTATGTGCGTGTCTAACGATTATTAAAAGTAGGCCGTTCTAATTATATCTTTAACCCCAATTTTAAATTACTGAAAACCGTTTTGATCCACAAGGAGTCATCTTTGCAATAAAATTATATAAAATTTGTCTATTGAGTATTCCGTGGGGAAAGACTAATTTAGGAATATACTCGTATTATCAATAAGGCAACCCATTAATTGCGCGTTAAAATGAATTATTTTCACTAACATTATTATTGTTGTACATAATTTGCAGTAAAACTGGTCGAATTATTACATTATTAAACCACAAAATTCATGAATTTTTGATTAAAAAACTAACTATACATGTTTTAAATAATATTTATTTCGCGTAGAGTTATTCTGGACAAGGCTTCCAGGAATGTCGACGACATAAAAGTCCAGAAATTCAGACATAGGTCTGTGCGGAACATTACGGGTTTTCCGAAAGACGTCGTAAAAGACGAAGTAAATGGGATTTGATCCCAATGGAACATTTTGTGATATGCGTTGAGGAGCGCAAAGTTTAACTGAGTAAGTTAGTGGTGAGGAAGAGTGAAATTTATAATTAATTACTTAATTAGTTTCTCTTATAAAAAAAAAATTTCGCGTAGAGTTACCATTTTCCAAGCCTCTAATTTATCGAGAATTGAGAATGTATTTTTAAATCTATTCACGAAGAATGGAAAATATCTAGAAATTTTATGTTTCAAATTCCGATTTCCAGGAATTAAAAACTCTTCACTTGATCTTTTCAAGAATAGGAAACACCGATTTGATACAAACATCAGCGAGATAATATAACATTAAATTTTGGGTCACAAAATAAACATGGCGAACAACCCTGGAAATAACTGTACCCTTAAATTTACTTATAAATTCCATTAGTTGGTTGTTTTAAATTCAAAACACACTAAATGGGAATTTACGGTTGTAAACAATGTTAATATATTTCGTATCGAAAGTTATGCGGCATAGTAGACCAACTTCGAAATATATCCATTTATGGTTTGAAAAGACCGAATTTGGCGTAAAATAGGAAACGTTGTAAATATTTTAGCTTTGAGATGTTTTGATATACCCAGAATTAAGATATATAACGTTTTTAAGTAATATACATCCGAAACCACACATAATGGTAATATATCCATTATTTGCTTACAGTATGAATACACTTATTTCCACGTTTCTTCGTTACATATAAAATAAAAGCCAATGGAATAGACAAAAGTATAGATAGACACCCGAAAACTTCTAGGTAGTCCTCAACAAAAGAGTATGGGGTGAAGGGCGATTGAACATCAGCCCTGTCTTTTCTTCTAGGTATAATAGCAGTCGTCCATATTAGAAAATCTATTGAACTGGTGGAAGTGGTAGTTAATGCCCAAAAGGGAGTGACCGAATATGCAAATATAAAAGAAAAATAAATATATCGAACTTGTGTAATTCTAAATCAGATTTAGGGTTGCAATTAGTAATTTCGAAATGAGCCAGTAGAGACTATAACGTAATCAATTGTTTTGACAAACTATTTAGTTCAATCTACCTAGTAAAACTTAAAGTGGGGGTTATATGAGTGATTATTAGGGCTCCCAAAAAGCAATTCTTTTAAAATTGCTTTTTTATTAAGTTCAGGAACACAATTTAATTATTTATTATAATTACTCCTGTGACCCTATCTTATCATCTTGTCCCAATTTAAAAAATTAGTAATATTAAACTAATTATGCCTTTTTATAACCAAACATTCCTATATAAGGAGTTTATATGTGGCTTATTTATTTTTGACGGGATAGGTCACAACAGGCTACATGCCTTCGGCAATTCCCATATTATTAAATAGGTTTATCTAACCTTTTATTTATATAGTCCTGTAAACTTAAGTCTGGTTGTGTCAGATTAGCGGTTTATCTTTGAAACTCTGCTTAAACCTTCCCTTATTTCAATATTAAGGGTGCCTTTACTGGTTGTTTTATACCACGGCCTTTTCTGGTTTAAGTAGATAAATGACATGTTCCATATGTACCGTTTGCAACCTGTGCCCAGGTATATGTGGTGGGGCTTTGTTGCGACTCGTGTACGGAACATGCCATTTACGGAAAGTTAACTTTCCAATTTCAGGATTTACCTGGGAAACGCTTGATGTTGTCCTATTGATTAGAATAATAAGCATACGCGTGTTAATATTGTTTTAAGGCATGTTTTGCCATTATTAAAAGCTTGGCTTTCTTGGAAAGCCTTTAAATGAATCGTTTCGTATCAAAATGAGTCCAAATTTAAAATTCTGTTTTGTGTATAATTTAGACAAACCGTGTATTTGGTTTACAAGATAATATCAATTCTAATTTAAAACAATGGGTGTTGTTTATGTTGAGCTAAACACATTTTAAAAAATTAAATGTCAAAGAAAATTCTGAGTGTGATTAAAACTCCTACAAAGAAAAGCACCAAACAAAGATAAAGGATAAGCTCCCAAAGATAGAAGGTTTGTGTGCACACTCAAAGAGCAATTGTTTCTGCAAACTAGCCAAAATACCCATGCTAGTCATTAACCAAACAACACAGAACCTGAACAGAATAAAAACTATTAAAAAACAAAACTTATATCTCACAAGCTTCATTCAGTCATTTAAAGAGAAATAATCTGACAAAATCAAGAATAATTACCTTATACCAAATGGAAAATTGAAACCATGGAGAGTCTGTTTAAAATCTTTCTTAGCAATCTTTTCTATATCAAAAAATCAACACACAACAATATTAAAGATAAAGAACAAACACTCAGATCAAGATAAAAGTGACTGGGGAGGTTGCCGTAAAAGTTTGAAACAAAAAATTATAGAAGAAAAAATAAAACGGTTTATCAAAAATGTACCCACTGAAGAGAGCCATTATTCCAGAGGCCGACTAGAGAATAATGACAGGCGCTTTCTTTCTTCCACGTTATCAATTACCAGGTTGTATAAGAATTTTATCAACGACAACGATTCAAATTATAAATGCTCGTTTTGGACTTTTAATTCATTATTCCATAATGAATTTAATTTAAGTTTTGCATCACCACGCACGATATTTGTGATTACTGTTTTGGTGTAAATTTAAAACTTTAAATACGAAAAATGAAAATTTGCGAAAACAAAAGAAGGAAGGACTTAAAACACACCTAGAAGAGGCAATTTTATTTTATCAGGCGCTTAATCAGGATTATGTTGAAGGAAACGCTGTAGTGAATTTTGACTTCATGAAAAATCTTCCTTTGCCAAAGTTAAACATCAATAGCGCGTATTATTTAAGACAAATAAATCTAAATGTTTTTGGGGTCGTTAACAAACAAAAACGAAAAGAAGAAGTGATTTTTTATGTGTGGAATGAATCGGTAGCCCCAAAGACAGTAATACTGTTGCATCCATTATATAAATTACATATTTTAAAGTAAATCACTTTTGCTGACGAAAGGGTCTAAATCAGCTCAAAATGACTTATATTGATTTTTAGCTGTTCTTAATGCTGGCCTTCTATCCACTTTTTGAAAATTTTCAAAAATAATCTTCATTTTGATTTTCGCCTTATTCTCAGCTCTAAATAATCGTCGCTTCTCAGAAATTTATGGAACCCGACCAAAATAAATTGAAAACCGAGACCAGCTTGCTGTTTATAAGCTTGAGATCTACATGTAAAGTAAATATACATGTTTATTTATTATATATTAAAAAAGTGATTTCCTCTAAAATATGCCATGTGTTTGAAAAGTGACCTTAAAAACGAAAAAAATGACTTTATTTTTTATGTGTTTTATTTCTTATCTTAAGGTTGTAGGGGAAAT
This sequence comes from Mikrocytos mackini, assembly GCA_030180075.1. Taxonomy (NCBI): domain Eukaryota; phylum Endomyxa; class Ascetosporea; order Mikrocytida; family Mikrocytiidae; genus Mikrocytos; species Mikrocytos mackini. The sequence goes on along the minus strand of JASNJN010000127.1, from coordinate 7,644 downwards.
TTATACCGTTATATGTATTATAATTCCAGAGCGGATATTTTTGAGCAAGTTTTACTATAAAATTTGTTGTTTTGTTTTCCAAAAACTTGACTTTATCCAAATTATCTGACTTTATGTTGCCCCAATGATTAGTATGACCACTGAAATTTTGATGCAATACATTAGACATTTAACCAATAAGTCAAGGAAATAACAAAAGTTCGGATACTTACACTAAACAACCCATTTGGTTGTAAGAAACTGTCTTAGTGGAAAATAACTTCTTTTACAGACGAGGCGGGAACTAAAAAGGATGATAAAAGGAAAGTTATATGTTTAAAAGTTTTATTATGATGGCGGTTTTTAATTAATAAATTTTTATTCAGTTCAATATTTTAAAATATAAATAAATACCGTGTTTCACAAATTTATATTATATCCATGAAAATTAATCATTTAATTATTTATTTATTTTAATTTGTATAATAAAAGTTTTGTGAATTATGTTATTATATTTATTGAACTCGCCTTTGTAGGAGTTTGAGGTCATGTCGAGGGCGATTCGCTCGTGTGGTACTCTCGAAGCTCCCTAAATAGTGGTCATAGGGACCGGTTTCAGTTGTATACGCTCATTTAAAATCTTATCTAGGTATTAGTTTCTTTTATAATTTAATACTTAAAGGTGGTCGATTTGTCCTAAACTACTTTAACGCATTTATATTGGGGATACCACGATGTCAACGAATATTGTAATATTTTCTAACATGGGGTGTTTTTGTTGTGGAATTAAAAAAAATTTTAATATAGAAAATGCTTTATTGCGTTTTTAAAAGGCTACAAATGACTTATATTGCTTTTATAAATAAAAAAGTTAGTTATCACAGAAATAACTTTTTCATATAAACAAATATTTATATATGATGAAATTATAAGTATTATTATATGTTGTTATGATCACATAATCGAATTGCGTTTATAGGCTTTTGGTTGTCCTAGTTATAAGTAGGGGGCCATAAAGCTTAAAATTATTTTTACTTATATTTAGATATACAGCCCAATAACGTTATTTTTAGTATTCGAATGTGTTGTAGAACGTTCCTGAACGAGATATAAAAGCTTAAAAAGACGTTATTGCTTATTTTGTATACAAAATGAGTTTTGGTCAAAATTTCAGTGACTAATAAACAGGAATTCCAATGATTTTATCATTTTAACATATRTAACTTTCTGTAAAGACAACAAAGTATACATTCTACTGATATAGTACACCACATRTCATCTYCAAAAGACTTCATATCTACAATATTAATGAAAATTATAAAACAGCAAGTAAAATATAAATGAAAACAAATTATTCAACAAAGTCCAAGGATATATTAAAAAACATATTTTGATTTGTCTCCAACCTCTAATTGATCAATAATCGAGAATTATGTTTCATGTCACATTTTGGACAAAATGAGGAAAATCTCAAAATTCTCGATAAACTTGGGGGATTTTGTTTTACCAATCCCCATTTCCGTTCATTTGAAACTTTAATTAACGAGTATTTACATGGTAATATTCATGGAATTTAAGGTCGATTTCATAAAACCACTTTACCTGTATTATGTTCGGTGTTAAGTTTTATTTGGATTCTTAATTATGTTTTCTGATGACGTGTATATATTTTATCCTATCGAATCCATACTTAAATATATCCATTTTCAGCAATGTTTGATTGTTGGTAAAAATTCTGTAAGCCGATTATAATTCGATGACAATTTTAAACCTATAATTAATTATTATTAACTAAGGCACTGTCGTTTGGCCACTTCAGCCCTCCCCTGTGAAACCAATGGATTCTATTCCAACTTGGTGGTTCACTTTGTTTATCCCAAGCCTCATCCTGGTTTCCCCAGGGCGTTTTTCAGGCCCTACGATAACCCTCATCGGGTTCCCGTGTAACGCAGTCAAAACCACTTATTTAGCTTACTACTCCCCATTGGGGTTTCAGCGTATATGTGGGTGACCAGGTTACTGGGGTATCACCAGGTCGCTGTGGTATCTAACGATACCATTCCGTTTCGTCGCCCATGGCGATATAAATCGGAGACCTTGTTTTGGTCTATGCGTTGAGCCCACAGGGTACGCAAAGTTTCACCACCTTCTCGTTGAGGACTGGTATTCATGGTTCACCCTCCCTTTGGGTGGTTTAACCGGCCTATGGCCAGGGAATCATGAATTGATTCCAGACCCATCTTCTTATTGTGTACCTTGCGGCCCCTGCGTTAAAGCGTTAATGACGGGACAGACCAACTTTGCTCCCCATGAGGCTTTATTGTCTCCTAATAAAAGACCGGACAGCGGTTCGGTTATAGGCCATTTTGAAGGCGGGAGGAATGTGGAGCCCTTATTGTGCACGTTGTTGTAGCCTTGTGCTTTTCACCTCCATCCTGGGCTCGTGTTGCACTCTGAAGCGATACCTAGGGAAAATTTTAATATTTAAAAAATTTTTATCATAATTCTAATGAATATCAAATAAATCGGAGATAAACTTACAATTTTATCGATGATGATATTTCCAATTTTACATTCGAAATTTATTACACAACTAAAATATTTTTATTAGGCATCTTCTGGACCAGTTAAAGGCATAAACACCAAAAGAGACTAAACCCAAATATTAAAACCCATGATATATAAACGGCAAACGTAGTTTCCTGATTTTCCAAACATCTACTTCAAAAGATATTTATATCAAGCTTACATTCTATCATAGATATGTGGATATTTGATCATTTTCTCTATAAAATATTTAATATATTATACTAAAATCAAAATATTGTATTAATTTAGTTCTTTGTATATCTTATTATATTTGTAAGATCCCATAAATGTTTAGAACATCTTTAAAATCATTGTATCTTTATATTAATTTAAATAAATACAATCATCCCTGGTTTAAAGCACATTTTTGGTATTTTTTCAAATTTATGTGATATTAACCAGGTGAAATTTGAATGGTGGCTTAAATCCGTCTATCGATTWCATATAGMAGAATCCAAGAAAATATCAGTATTTTCGATATATTTTGTTATATCATAACTTTTTAGATGTTGATAGTTTATGTGTTGGATTTTGCCCATTTTCAGATTATGGGTTTGTAAACTTATTAATATTATATGAATGAAAATTAAAGTGGTGAACCCTCTGTTTTTTAGACTTTTCGAAACAATCTGCCTTGATATTATTTTCTAGAACTTATAAAATTACATTATTTTAACAGTAGTTTGTTATACGCATCATTACTAATTGCAACTTTTTTGTTTTGTTATTGTAAGGTTTGTAAACTTTGATTTTGGGTTTTTACATTTCTAAATTTTAAATTTTGTTTTGTTTTTATTCTTAAGTAAATGGTTGTCTGTGAGTGTGGTGACACGTTTAAAATAAGCGTGGACTTAATATACATTTGAAAAAGGTTCATACTAACTATAATGGGCAACTGCTTGGAGGAAACGAAGAATCGGAACTATCACTTGAAGGGGAATGTAGAAATGGCAACAAATTGGCAGACCATACTCAATACCCCCAATCCGCGGAAAATATAGACATCGGCATCAAAGACAACAAACAGCCACATATAGCACGCCCTATTCCTGACGATCACAATGAAACAAGAATCGCTACTACAACGCCTACCGAAAGACGACCAGGGGAGATAACATGTACTACGCCAAGTCCTCTACAAGGTGCTGACCCCACACATATCTATAATACTGTCAAAACATACAACTGTAATTATTGTGGATTTAAATATAAAGGCAAAGAAGCAACTATTAGACACATCGGAAAATTTCATAATGCAAACAGCAAATGTCACCGAACCACACTATTCGACTACAATGCTTTCCTAGAGTGGCTTAACACGTATATTGATCTTTTAATGTGCAATAAAAACGGTCGGAGCGATCTTATCATGCTAGCTTGATTGGATATAAAAATGAAGCATTCTTACCTGTTGTTGGGATACTTATGAATGATTCCATGTTAGGAAATATGGAATTTTGAATGGGAATTTAAAACGTATACTATTTCCAATCAAGAACATTTCATCTATATAATTAATGTTTGGATTAAATATTATTAATACAACCTATTTTATTGGAAATCAGAAGAATGTTTAAATATATTGTAATATGTGTCTTGATAAATAGATTTCAATTTAAATAATAACAAACAGTTTAAAATGATTTTAAAATAAATGATATCTTTATTTAATCGATTAATTTAATGACAACACGTATATTCCCCTGTTTCTTCTTCCTCTAAAGGATCGTTTCTGTTAACACATTTTCTATGATAAGATCTGGCGCATAGTACACACCGTATCCAATTGGAAGTAAAATGATCACCTTCGAGTTTTTCGGATTCGACTTTGCATTTATAACATTTCAGTTTGCTTTCACTTGCAAATCGAACAATCTTTTTTCTCCCTGCCTTAATAATCCTTTTTTCTAGTTGTCTTTGTGTACCTTTTTTACGTTTGTCATTATTATTAAAATCTCCCCAAAAGTCATTTTCATTTGTAATATTAATATTTTCATATTTGATTTTTAATAGTTTTAATTCGTCAATGAACGCATTGATTCTCTTTTTATTGCTCCCGTCCTTAAATATGGTTATAATTTCATTCATTGTATTATTAATAGTTTTTATTTCTGGTTTGAAGTCAATTGGTGATTTTACCAATTCTTTAATAACCAGTTCTTTCATAAAAGCGTCATTTCCGCTTTTTATATTTGGTTGGTATGGGGGTTCTCTAGATATAGTAGTAATGTTTCTGCCCGAGTTGTTTGTTTCTTGGTTTGAATTGAAATCTTTCTTTTTGTTGAGTTTGTGTATTGTCAAACAGTAGTGGATGTGTTTGCAGAAATTTCGGCTTCTCCTGTAACTAAGGCATGTACAGGAGAACTGGTGAAAGCAGATATCACAGCTTTTACATTGTAATTTACAACTTTCATCACAGTTCACGTTTTTCTTTCTTTTTATGAAATAGTTGTTGAGAGTAAACCCATAATCATGATTTTCCATCCTATATTTTCGGCAGACATATTTTTAATTTTATTATGATCTTTCATAATATTTGTCTGTTTGTATGATTTGAAGGATGACTTATTGCTATTATTTTCTTTGTCAATCTTGATTGCTGCATCGTCTAAGAATTCCAACATTACTGAATAAAGTGTGTCCATTCTATTATGAACATTTCTATCCAAATTTCCATTTTTAAATACTCCAAATCCCGATTCAACACGCATATTGGTATTGACAGGGCATTCCTCTGTATACGCCAACCCCCAATGCTCTTTGTTGTTAGCGTAGTATGTTTTGAAGTAATTGTAGAACTTTAAACTTTTTGATTTAATAAGGACTTCAAGCTTGGACAACTCACTATCGAAAATTTCTCTGTTTAGACAAGCATCCAACTCTTCAATTTTCCGCTTAATCTCATTTCTAATGTCACTAGCCTTTATATGTTTGTACAGGCCCTTGTTTAATGCTTTTTTGACATGAAAGTCACACCATATCCAAGAAAATCTGTCTTTCAGATTTCTTTACAAGCATTATTGTAAAAAGATTCCATGTCACTCATTAACCATCTAGGTGAAAATGTAAATTGTATTTTTTGAATTAGCTTTTCCATACACTGTAAAACTATTTGAGAATTCTCTTTCGTGCTTATAATCTGAAACACCGGAACACCAAACATAGCCTCGTCAATAACATAGAAAAAAATCACGATGTAGTTATATTTGTTTGTCCCGAAAGTGCTATCGGCCATTATAGTGTTGTTTCCATATTTTGCAAGTTTGGAAAGCTGAAATGGTGTCGTAAAGCAGAAAATAAAATCTTTGTTGGCTTCATCTGGTAGTTTCTTGTAAATTTCTATTGCCTTTTTATTTTCTAAATTGTAGCTATTTAAAGCAACGAAGCTTGACAAGTCTGATTCTCCGGGTACGAATGAACAATATCTATTTTTCAGTGAACGAATGTAGTCTTTTGTAATATAATATTCTCTGCAATCAGGCGATGGGTATTCTTTATTCAAGCGCCTATATATTTCTGAAATTTTAATCTTTTCTTTTAACTTGGCTATAATCCATAGTTTGACATCTTGTTTTAATTTTAGAATTTCATAATTGATCTCGTGGTTATGAAAGAAACAATATCTTATATAAATCCCTTTTTTGTATTTCTTTATTTTGACAAACGAAACGCAATTTACATAACTGTTTTTTGATTTGAAATTGCACTTATAGTTGGAAATAGTTGCAATATCAGCTTGGATGTCTCCTTTATCCGAAACCATGGTATGATAATCTAATTCAATATACGTGTTAAGCCACTCTAGGAAAGCATTGTAGTCGAATAGTGTGGTTCGGTGACATTTGCTGTTTGCATTATGAAATTTTCCGATGTGTCTAATAGTTGCTTCTTTGCCTTTATCTTTAAATCCACAATAATTACAGTTGTATGTTTTGACAGTATTATAGATATGTGTGGGGTCAGCACCTTGTAGAGGACTTGGCGTAGTACATGTTATCTCCCCTGGTCGTCTTTCGGTAGGCGTTGTAGTAGCGATTCTTGTTTCATTGTGATCGTCAGGAATAGGGCGTGCTATATGTGGCTGTTTGTTGTCTTTGATGCCGATGTCTATATTTTCCGCGGATTGGGGGTATTGAGTATGGTCTGCCAATTTGTTGCCATTTCTACATTCCCCTTCAAGTGATAGTTCCGATTCTTCGTTTCCTCCAAGCAGTTGCCCATTATAGTTAGTATGAACCTTTTTCAAATGTATATTAAGTCCACGCTTATTTTTAAACGTGTCACCACACTCACAGACAACCATTTACTTAAGAATAAAAACAAAACAAAATTTAAAATTTAGAAATGTAAAAAAAACCAAAATCAAACCTTACAAACCTTACAATAACAAAACAAAAAAGTTGCAATTAGTAATGATGCATATAACAAACCACTGTTAAAATAATGTAATTTTATAAGTTCTAGAAAATAATATCAAGGCAGATTGTTTCGAAAAATCTTATGGCTCCGCATACCAGGCCTAGGTCGGACAGATACCCGCCGCACACTCCTTCTACAGGATGGGAAAGGGAACATTCGAACCTGGCTAAAACGAATCGGGCCTGCAGAAAGCGACACTTGTCGTCGATGCAATAAGGTGCCCGAAACCGGCGGACATGTCCTGAGTGGGTGCCCAAGGATACCCTTCGTGCTTCTCAAAGAGAGACACGATGCCACTGTAGTGCAGATAGCCAATATGGTAATTAAGCACCGTGGCCTCGGCGACAAGATCTCGATCTCAAATATGGGACGGAAGATCACACGTTCGGCCAACGGCTTTGACCTCATGCTTGACCAAAGAGTTTGGAGCAAGAATGAACAAGGTCAACGTACCTCCCAACTGCCTGACATCATTTGTGTCGACACTCTCAAGAAAAGGGTAACAGTTCTTGAGGTGGCAGTTGCCGCTGAAGATCTCATTGGGGTTAAACAGTGGGAAAAGGAGGACAAATACCTTCAACTGGAGGAACACCTGAGAGGTAAGTACACCGGTTACAAGGTAAGAGCACTACAGTTTGTCGTGGGCCAACTTGGAAT
>JASNJN010000126.1:0-40127 GCA_030180075.1 Mikrocytos mackini | reverse complement strand
CGAAAAATTCGGAAATTTTAGAGTTCACTTTTTTCCAGTTTTCTTCGGTATGTCTCTTGTATAGCTTTGTGTATKRMTTAAATAATTAGTTTCTCTTTTGCCAAAAAAAAAGTTTTGACTGATAATTATATATGTTGTTTCTCAGAAAATTTTACAATGATTTATGACGTGTGAACGTCAAAGACGAGATACCTTTCCCATGCGATTAACGGTGTCGGGAACAGGAGTTTAGAAGTTTAAACGTTTGAATTTGAACTTAAATAAGTGTTGTTAATAGTTTTAGAAATTTTAAAAACTTTCAAAAAATGTCATTAAAGTCAATCTACTAGTAATACGTGCACACAACACGGGTCCAGGGTTGTAAGGTAAAAACCACCTGGTTTTTACCACCCTGGTAAAAACCGGATATTACCGTCATGTCATAAACCTTTTTGACGTTTTACCCGGCATAAACCTAAAATTTGGTAGGAACTAATTTTTGGAAGATTTTGGGGATAAAATTTTCGATTTTTAGCAAATTTTTATTTTTATATTTTATTACTTTGATTTTGGAGATTTTCGATTTTTCAGGAAATATTTTATTTCTAATCTCMTGAGATTACGTTAAGTAATTCCAACTGAGATTATTTTTGGAATTTTTAAAATATTTTCAAAATATAAATTTTTGAGGTTTTTGACATGGTTTAATCCGGTTTATACCGGTTAAAACCCATGTCATGTCATAAAGGGTTTATGCCTGTCATAAACGCAACCCTGTATGCCACGCCCTTAAAACCGAGTAGACTGCCAAGGAACGCCTGGGAGAAGATCGCAATAGATCTCAAAGTCCCAGTAGAATGCGGGAGTGACCAAATTTTCCTTGTAGTCGTCGATTACTATAGCCGCCGGAAAGAAGTAATAGGGTTGAAAAGACTTCCCGAAGGAATCTGAAAAAGGTGACTCAATTTTTTCAATAATAGTTTCTTTAAACCATATTGTTCTGTTTTTAATTACACTACTGTATATTTCTAGTAAAATTTGTTGTTTAAAAACACACCCGGAAATTTTACAATGAATTTTGTTATTTTTAAATTTGGTAGTTAAACAAGACTACAAGATTCATTATGTTGTATAAAGAGGATAAATGAGTATATATGGCGTGAAAATTGGTATATAACTACCTTATATACAAGACTAATCAAAAATAAATTTTCTAAATTTTAAATTTTTATATGAATTGTGATCACTGCTCATATGTAGCACAGAACGCCAAAGCACTTTCTATACACACAGCCCTACATATTATACTTCAATAACTTCCAAAGTTACTAAATCTGTCCACCACAAGATTCATTCTACTCTAGCCACTCTGTATGAAAAGAATCGCATATATGTCGGGTATATCTAAATTGTATCAGCAGAATAATCTGTACCAGCTGAATTTTAACCGTTTTTCTCTATCAAGAGTATCAAAATTGGAGTTAATTTCGCTTCCTCATGAAAACACCTAAAATCATGAGTACAAATATAATCAAATGACCCCACAACAAACAAAATATTAAATGAGGAGTTCGAACAAAGAAGATTAGAAGAATGATTACTTATGCATAGGCCTATGAAACATAAATCAAAAGAATGTTTATTCCATAGATGGGACTTTTTGAATGACTAATTGACTAATTCGTCAACCGACTAATATTTTGTTTTGACTAACACAGCGATCGACTAATTGCGCCGTTTAGTCAATTGACAGTTTTTGGTGTTTGACAGTTTTTTCTAGAAATTGTGACTAATGTGTCACGTTTTAGGTACAAACTGTCAATTTGATTTTGTCGGCTTTAGTCAATTTGGCCAAAAAATCGACGTATTCAATTTTTTTTCGAAATTGACTAATTAGTCAATTTTTTGTCACTTTTTTGACTAATTTTTTAAAAAATAAATTTTAAAGCCGAACTTCAAGGGTAAATTTTCTAATAAAAAAATTTTGAAAAAAAAATTTTTATGATCGAAAACGCTTATTCACGCTATTTTATTAAAAAAATTTTTTTGTCGAAAAAATTTTTTTTCTAAGGGTGTATACTGTATACACGAATTTTTTGGAAAATGTTTGACTCAAAATATATACAATATTTCAAAAATAAATTGAAATTTTTTTAAATAAATTATGTGTTTTTAAGAGATCTCGCGATTCCATATCTCAGAATTATTTTCTGAATTTTTATTTATCGTAAAATAAAAAAATAAAAAATATGCTACATAAATCTCAAAAAATGGGGTCACGACTATAGGCCCCATATTGAAAAAAATTTTACCGAAAGAAATATGTTAAAATATAGCTCATTTTAACATTTTGATAATTTTTTCAAAATAAATTGAAAATAAATTTTGTGGTTTTTWGGTCGACCAAAAAACACACTTTTTCAAAAATTTSAAATTTTTKWRAAAAGAAAAAAATTCGTACAAAAAATTTTTTACTTTATTTTTCTTATTATCGTCATTTAAACAAATTTCCACAAAAATTTTTTGTACGAATTTTTTTCTTTTCAAAAAAATTTTAAATTTTTGAAAAAGTGTGTTTTTTGGTCGACTTAAAAACCACAATATTTATTTTCAATTTATTTTGAAAAAATTATCAAAATGTTAAAATGAGCTATATTTTAACATATTTCTTTCGGTAAGAATTTTTTTCAATATGGGGCCTATAATCGTGACCCCATTTTTTGAGATTTATGTAGCATATTTTTTATTTTTTCATTTTACGATAAATAAAAATTCAGAAAATAATTCTGAGATGTGGAATCGCGAGATCTCTTAAAAACACATAATTTATTAAAAAAATTTCAATTTATTTTTGAAATATTGTATATATTTTGAGTCAAACATTTTCTAAAAAATTCGTGTATACACCCTTAGAAAAAAAATTTTTTCTACAAAAAAATTTTTTTAATAAAATAGCGTGAATATGCGTTTCGATCATAAAAATTTTTTTTTCAAAAWTTTTTTATTAGAAAATTTACCCTTGAAGTTTAGCTTTAAAATTTATTTTTTAAAAAATTAGTCAAAAAAAGTGACAAAAAATTGACTAATTAGTCAATTTCGAAAAAAAATTGAATACGTCGATTTTTTGGCCAAATTAACTAAAGCCGACAAAATCAAATTGACAGTTTGTACCTAAAACGTGACACATTAGTCACCATTTCTAAAAAAAACTGTCAAACACCAAAAACTGTCAATTTACTAAACGGCGCAATTAGTCAATCGCTGTGTTAGTCAAAACAAAATATTAGTCGGTTGACGAATTAGTCAATTAGTCATTCAAAAAGTCCCATCTATGGTTTGAACGTATAATCCGCTGCTTATTTCAGGGAATTGACTTTATACATTGCGTCAAGCTTTTCGCCAATTCTTTTGAATCGCTACTTGATGTAGGATTTATATAACTTGTTTTATGATGTTTTCCCATAACACCAAGTTTACCTCTGTATTTCACAGGGTCAAATGTGCTTTTACTTTATGAGTTGATAAACTTGTTTAAGATTTGTTGTTTGTGCATTTTAATTGATCTTGCTCCTCATTATCTTTGGTTTGTTTTGGGAGACTTTCACTTTTCTTTCAAAATTGAAATATTTTTTGTAAATATTACATGCCGCCGCTTTTTGTAGGGCTTTCTCCATTTACTCAGGGTATTCTTCTAACCACCGCTGGTATTTAATTTCTTCTCTTTGGCAACGCTGTGGTAAAGATCTTAAATCTTTAAATAGATCAACCTTTGCGCCCAATCTCCCTTGTCACAAGTGCTAGCTTTTGTATTTGTATTAAAGGACCGATTTCTCCCATCATTTGGGCAATGGTCTTCCTTTTAGACTTCTTTGTAAGTTCAAGTACTACTTTGAATACCTCCTGGTCGGCTTCCGCGACTGGAGCCATACTACCTCTGGTTGTTCATTTGACGAGTAGACAGTATTTGTCTCTTCGTCCCAGGGTTCGACACATCTCTTTAAGGTTGGTAATAGCTTGTAGTGTTGTCATGAAGTGTCATGATTTTCTTTGAAATTTTAATATTTTAAAAATTAAAAACACTACAGAAACTATTAAACATCAATAATCAATCAATATGATATTATTTATGTGTATCATCCCTATACTATTCATTTTTCGCTAATATTATGCAAAAAAATCGAAAAAAATCGATTCTCGACGGTCCAGAAAAACACTGAATATCCGGGTTTCGATTATTCGATTATCCGGTCTGGGGAAACCCTAGCCACAGCACAAATGAGGCACACACAAGATTTTGAGGCAGAACTTCTAAAATGAGGCAAATACAAAATTTTGAGGCAATTACACACTTTTTGAGGCAATTACATTTGTAACCGAATATTTGGGCATCAATTCAGTTATATTAGACAGTAAGACAGATTAATAATCAATGAAACAGGGTTAAAAGAATATTAAAGAGTCAAAAGAAATAAACAAATTTGATATACCACAAACTTAAACAGAAGCAAAAACTAAATAATTAAATTATACACCTATTAAATTTAAATTAATTATTAAAATACTAGTTCAACTGCAAAAATGAATTTCAATAATCGTACATCAATTTATTTGGAATATTTTCAATAATAATATAATAATGTCTTTAAATAAACTTTCACTAATTCAATGTGTACATTATTAAATAATTAATTATAGTCCTATAAATAAACACATGATAACATATACTGCCAACAATTAAGCCATTTATTTCCTAACATAAAGACAAATCCATATCATTTTTAAAGAACCCCTATGTTGTAGTTTTACTTTCACAAATTGGTTTGATATCTCTATAACTCCTTCTATATACATCCCCCATTTTCTTTAACACCATGCCGATACCATTAGGCCAACTAATTCGTATCCATTGTTAGTGTCTTATATGTAAGTCTAATTTCAGATGTTGGCTTCGAATTCAGTTTAAATAGCATGGGCTTTATATACAGAATACACAAGCCCGATTAGTACTTTATTCTTTTGGTGTTGTACGTCAAGCAGAAAGTTCTTGAATTGAAATAGTTGTCTATACAGCTCAAGTGCCGGTAACTTATGTTGTAAATTGGTCTATTGGGAATGGCTATTTATCAATTAATGTATTTTACGAGATGAATCTTCGAGATTCGAAGTGGAGCTAGTAGTCGTTTCATTGTTGAATGCTGTCACTAGGATTGTTAAGATATTCTTAGAAACTAAATTTTGAAAAATAATTTTATAAAAAACTATATGACAAGTTTATCTAAGGCATTCAATGTGTTTTGATATATTAACAACGGTCTATTTCAAACCAAACAATATTATGCCACCATTTTCACATAAAAAATAAAATTTTAATTTTTAAAAATGACTAAAACCGAATATTTTAAATCATCTTTTTACAAAAGTATAGTATATAAAATAAACGTATTATATTAAAATAAACACAAATATTTAATAAATGGCATTGTTTTGCATGCGTTTTGATTGCTATTTTCCTCTGTTCAACTTGACAAACCCCACTATATTCTTCTTTTTTTAACTGGGTAAACAGTGACATAAGAGGGAAGTGACATAAAAAAGATGACTATATCGAGGTTCACCTGTACAAGGTTTTGTTTTGGATATTATAAATTTAATAACAGGTACAGTTAATCATAAAATCCCTCGTCCATAGAAAATATCTACGATTTGTCAAAATTTCCAACAATATTTTGCGAGTGAACTTCTATTTATAACCTGTATTCATATATGAAAAAGTTCTTCCCGTACACATGCAAACTTAAAATAACTTAGAAGTAGTTTAAGTGAGATAGAAAACAGTTAAAATGAAAATAACAGAAGATATTATAATCCATATCCAATGTAACATTTAAATTGGTGTAAAGCAAGCATAAACCCTTGGCGATACATACCATCAATAAAGTCATCAATAGAGAAATATTTAATCACTAGATTAAGTACATCCGAATGGGCGGATTTGTAAAATGTTATGAACATTCTCTGTTAATTTGATACCAAAAGGTTTGGATTGAAAGTGATAAAAAGTCGTCCCATTCTATATTCTGAGTTTAATAGTTATTAACTGCGGAAGAAAACACAAAACTGTTGTTGGGGCGATTCCCATTGAATATCAAATTAAAGAAGGGAATCCTAGAAAAGAGTAAAATATCTAGAACTCTTAGAAACTCCAAGTAAAATGTAGATGTTTAGGAAAACCATTGAACGGTTTGTCAATTGTGATATTTATTAAAAGATCCGGCTTTCGAATATGGTCAAATCTATTACTTGAAATCAAAACTTTTGTTTAAAATAATTTTATAGAAAATTTATAACGACTTTTAAAGCTTATTTTGAACATATTTCTATGCTTATTGCCTAGGTTTTCCACCTAAAATAAGACCTATTTCTGTAGTCCCTAGTTTCTCAGATATGGGACACTTAATTATTTTACGAATTTTTTGTTGAATTTATTCCACATGTGTAACCATAATTTTCCTATATAGATTCCGAACCCTAGAGATTGCCATCCTAGGTGACACATATCGTAATTTTACACCTAAATACGATTTTCAATTTTATAAATTACATCATAAAAATAATATGAATTTACAAAGTATCATAGTTTTGCTCAATGTTCTTATAAATGTGAAATCATCATCATGGGCATATGATAAAACAACAATGCCTAGTATAGGTTCAAAAAAAGTAACAATGGACGAAAACGAATTCGCTAAGCCACATCATCAAGTGATTGAAGATGCCAACAAAGAGGTTGAAACCTTAAACCACCAACCTAGAACAGTAAACCTAATAATTAATAACAACAGTCAACATATACTGTCGGAGCACGTTCCAATGTTCTCATACACAGAATCCGAAGATAGTAATAATAGCGCAAATTCTCAACCATTTGAAAAGTTAAATTCTAACAAAAATCATCAAACTGAAGAATTCATCCCTATAATAGGGTTTAGCGCCTTGAGTTTTGATGGACTTGACTACAGGATATCTTACGCCTACTACCAATCAATGACCGGGCTGAATGAAAAGTTAAACGATCGTTTCTTCACAAACGACTTAATTGAAAGATTAAAGGTTTTAATTAATGCATACGAAGAAAATACAAACGAAACGGTTTCACTCTTCAATGATCTAAGTTTATATGTCATTTCAGTGCATTCCAAACTCAAGCGGGTTAACAAGAAGCTTTTAAAAATCTTGTTAACATTAAACACCCCCAATGACAACAGCTCCTCAAACTTTGACGCGGACATTTTTTTCGGTTCACCAATGACCAAAATGCGACACACTTCGACTACATACCGGAATAGCATTATACTCGCCAATGAGAAAGCCCAGCAGCTCACGGGCGTTCTTGAAAAGCACCAGAAATACCTTCGAAACATTAAACTAATAGAAAAGACGAAAATAATTATGGATAATTTTAACCTTTATAAAAATGCAATTGTTAACAAATTAGAAAAGATCCCTTCTAACTATCAAAACAGCGAGATTATTAACGAAGGCAGTAAAGAAGGAGGAGAAGAAGAAAATGATAGCATGGAAATTGATTTTGATTTGGAAAAGATAATAGAAAAAATAAAACAATATTATGCAGTTGTGAAACTGGAAGTTTTAAACGTAGTTCATCATTTAAAACAAAGAATGCTTAAAATACAGACTTTAATCAATGATATACAAAAGAAACTATTGGAAGTTGCATCAGAAAAGGTATACATTGAAGATTATTCAGATACAAAATGACATTGATGGGCGAGTTTTATTTAGGACGTAAGTATTTTACGATTTGTTTATAGTTTTGAAATGCTTCTATTGTTGTTGCTTTAACTTTAATACAATTCTTTGTTTAAAATGTTATTAATTTGTTTTGAGTTTAAGACATAATAGACGAAATTGTAATTAAGGCTGTAGATGAGTAAAATTTGTCTAAAACCGTTTTAAAGATTTGATTCGTTTCGACTTGATGCTTATTAATATAAAATATATTTTAATTTAGATTTAAAATATCCTTAAAATATTACAACAAACACAAAGCGTTACATTTTACCAATTTTTACATGTCTACAACAAACTTAATGTTCAATATAATTTTTTTGTATCTTATATAGAACAAACGCCCAAATTATTTATCATCTTTCTTAACATTGAGTTTTTTAGGGCTTTTTCTCACTCTTCTTTTTCTATTTCCAACTTGGAATAAAATGAACAGCATTCCAATCAAGTTAATCAATACAGCCATTATAATAATTTCACAATCTATTACCCGGTGTCCACCTTTTTCTTCTACTATTTTGAACATAAAGAGTCCTAAGAATGTAACGAATCCAATCATAAGCAACAAGAACAATATCTTTCTCTTTGCAAAACTTGTTCCTTGTACTTGTCTTCCTGAGTTAAGCCTTTTTGACTTGATTATCCCAGCTGTAAAGAAAATAAAAATGTAAATCAACATTAGTGTCCAACTTCTGTAAATTTGCAGTTTTAAGTGTCTCTTTGGAATCATACTGAATATCATGTTCACAATGAATGCTATAAAGAACACAATGGACACAAGGAAGTTGTTTAAATGTACCAAAGCATTGTGGAATTTAAACTCATCGCTTAACATCAACATCGTAAAAACCCCCAAACTTATACCCATGAACATGTGCGCCAAATTGTAAGAAAAAACTTCCAGAAAAGAAAGTGTTCTTTTGTTTAAGTACCACACTGAAGCCACAGTGGCAAATATTAAATTGGAAGTAAAATATACAACTTGCATAGTTTCTTCGTACTGTATTGAATACTTAAATACCATCAATTTAAGCATAAAGAAGAAGAAAAGCACAAAGAATACTAAAGACGCTATTTTAGTAAGAAGCGCATAAATTGACTCTTCAGTTGTAATACACCCGTGTTCACATCTCGCTATAAAAACGTACGTTACTGGTTTGCTGTTTTTGTAAACGTCGTTTATTTCTTCTAGAAATTTTCCATAGGTAGAAAAGTTTAAACAGTCAAAAACCATATTGTGTTGGTATTTTACATCAACAAATTCGAATATTTCCTGTTTTTCTTTCAAAAGATTTGTATTGTTTGCTGTCTTTCCTGTAACTGGTAAAACGTACGAAAAGCCTACGGTTGTAGTTGCTCCTTTAGATTTAATTGGGTGGTAAAAAGCGTACAACTTTTGGTCTTTAAGGGTTTTCAAATGGCCAAATTCGAAGCAGAAATTAAGTTGAGAGATCATATTGATTAGTTGGCCAAAGTTTGTAGAAGCTTTCCGTTTGTTGTCGATTAGCTCGTAGCATGCATATTGCGAGTTGCCAATTATTTTTTGTACTTGGTCGTTGTAGGAGGTTTCGTATGGAAGGTAAAAGCTACTTTTCATGGCTAAAAGTCTTTCTTCTCGCTTGTGTTTAATAAGATCGCTTATAGAGTGCTCGGGTGTAATTAAAGATAAGTAATTTGAAATTAAGAGTAAGTTGGTGTCTGTGTTGGGAGTGTTGAGAATGAGGTTGTGTATGGAAAACTGGGTGGACGATGATTGTTGGGAAATATGAACACCAAGTGTTAAGTAAGAGGGTGGTATGTAGTTCGAATATACAAGACAAACAACTGAGAGTAAAAGGGAGACTCTGGGAAGAGTGAAAAGCATGTTGAAAGTTAAAATTTTTAAAATTGATGAATCTGCTAACAGAGTGTTAAAACGTATAAATTGAACGCATATTGGTTGTTAAGTTAATTAAGTCAACATACACAAATTGTAAAATTGTTTGTAATGAATGTCCAAAAATAAATTTCTCACCAACCGAAGCGTATTACAATCGATTACCATCACGTGTAACTACTTATATGATTAATAAATAACCAAACATTTGACAATTAAATTCGGCACCAAAATAAACACAATTCCAGATTTTGTTTTGTAAATCTAATTTATTTATGAGATCTCTCTCAAAACAAAAAATAGATTAATTTTTTAATTATTAATTATCTTAATAATCTCGATGTTCACATTCATTGTATGGAAACCCAGTACACAAAAAATTAAAAATAGTTCTGGCCGGGATCGAACCGGCGATCTTCCGAGCTTAAATCAGACGCATTAACCGCTTTGCCACAGAACTTAAGCTTAAATGTTGCCCTTGTAAAGTCTTTGTTGTAAAAGTTTTACTAAAATATTTACACAACAAACCACAGAATTTGGTTTAGAGGAATACACGCATATTTAAATTCATAAATAATAAATTAAATTACTTGTACAAGTTTTTGTTTTTAATTTCAAAACCATGTTCAAATTTCTTGTTTCTCTTTCAATCCTATACACCGTTGCCTCTGCTACAATTACCACTTCGGTAAATCCAGGGGATACTGACACCTTCTATATTATCTGTAATCCTACCCTAGATAGACAAAACGTCAGCAATCCACTTTACACGGTCAAAATTCTAAAGGGCAATTCCGAAGCCACATTTATTTACGCCAATACAAACTACAGATCTAACAACCCCGACCTTAAAGTATTGATCAACGAAACTTACTCTGAGTATAAGACCACAAGTTTCAAATTCACTGACTTAAAGGGTAAAGAAGAAGACAACAACAAGACTTATGTTTGGCAGGTTGTTGCATTTACGTTCCAATTAATTTACTCTTACAGTGAAGAGGATAAAACTTCTTTGGTTACAAGTAATATTGATTTAAAAGCGTACATGTGTTCTTTTATAGTAGACAATGACGCTCCTGAAGTCTTTGAATCGCTTATAAAGAAAATAAAAGATAACCCAATTGACAACGATAAAACTTTTAAATATTTCTTGTTGTTTTTGGTGATTATAATAATAGGAATTGGTGCGGGATTATTGTTTTGGATTTATAAAAGCAGGAAAATATTTGATTTTGAGGATTTAAATTATGAAAATGTGGAAATATAATAAATAATTGTATAAATATGATTGGTAAAATTTTATTATGGATATTAAATGGTTAGATAAGAAAAATATGAGTTTTAATTATTACAATTTAGCGATTTTTGAGTCATAATTTAACAAATTAACGTTTTACAAAACAAGTAATTGAGTTAGAAATTTATATAACCCATGATAATTTAAGATTGTAAATTATTAAGTAAAATGTAGAACATTCACAATAATTATGGTTAAACTCTAGTAAAATGAATGTTAATATAAAGTTTTTATTTGATTTTCAATACACTATTACTTTAATTTAGTATTCTATTGTTCTAATATTCACATTTTATCCCAAAATAGAACACCTAGTAATCGGTTGAATGTTCTTATCCCAATAAATAAACATAGAACACATTTGTAACCAAGCAAACAATAAACCAGAGTATCATTGAAAAAGTGGGTTTAAATAGATTAGATGAAGTCTAATTTATTTTGCATTGTAGGTAAATGGGCTGAGGAATTAGTTGGTTGTTCTTTTAGAATGATTAATGTGTGGGAGTGAAAGAAACAGTCGAATTGACCGATTCAAGTTTCCTATGTGCTGACTAAAGGCGACCATGCCTTTACTATGGATATGTGAAATAATAAGGCGTTGTTGTATTGCTTGTTGGTGTAGATAGTGATCGCTTGATGTGTAGAAAAGAGATGAAGTTCAAATGATGGGCAATCGGATGTAAATGTAAGTTATATGGACTGGTCTTGTAAATAGAGTGTAAACATGATCGGTGCGATATTTATGGGCCTTTTAAGCACTGCTATGGCAAGTGAGTGGTTGTTTGATTTTAACAAAATTAAATTTGAAAGCGAAATATACAAACCCAAATTATGATCAAATTTTAAAGACATTTTTTTTGTTTAATTGAATTGTAAATAACGTTCTAGAGCAAAACTAACATGTTTGACTTCTTTTGCAAGCGATCTGATGGTTTTTCGGAAAATACTACCAAAATTGGGTGAAATTTTTTTTGAAAAGTTAAATTTTGCAGCAAAAATGTACGATTTTGTTGTCATGGGCGAAATGAATAACAAAAACAACTCAAATCTATGTAAAACCTTGAATAAAACCATTATTGATTCATAAATTGTATTAAAAATGTCTTTAAAATTCGATCATTATTTGCCTAAATACTACACGCAATTTGAAAGCGAAGAGTTTTTCATTACAGCTTCAACAGGAACACGCATCTTTCCTTCCTTTACACCTGGTCTTTACTGAACTTATAAAAGAGTATATATCATTCAATACAGTTACAGCAGCCAGTTTATGATACCAACAAAATATTGCTCTATATTTCGTTGTTCTGGATATCTACAAAGTTTTAGTGACGAGGAACTGGTAAAGACCAACAAGTGTATATATATGTGCGCGGAAATAAACAAGTATAACTTAATAGTCCCATACGTCCTTTCTTGTTTGATATTACGCTTAAAAGAGTATAAAACACAAAATATCATGTTCTGATCAAAAGTGAAATTGAGACAAATAACAACCTCAATTTCCACTTTACAGCCTAATTACATCAATATTCTGCCGATGACAAATCACTCTTCATAAACTTCCGTTCTCACCATCATGTTTGATTTAAACAATGATAAGTCTAAATAAACGTGGACAAAAAAGATGTTACTTCAAGTTACATTGCACCAAATGTCGATCCATACGATTATTATAAACCCTAAAAACAACTTTACATAAAGTTTTGCCTTGAAACATCTATTTTATTTGGGAATTTATACACAAACAAAAGCTACTTTTCTTAAACTAAAAGACTACTACACAAACACAAAAAACTTCTCTAACTCTCTCATTTCAACCACTTTCACTAAAACACATAAATACATAAAAGATATTCCAAACTTCTTTAAACGAAAATAAACAAAGTAAACTATTATTCAACTTTTAAAACCAGATGGCATTTTTACGTACATGTATTTCAATTGTATTTATTTACATTGGCCATAAAATATCTTCTAGGGCCTAATTTTGGGATTAATAATTCGAAGTCTTTTTCGGTTAAATAAGATACATTGGAAAGACTAATTGCGTGTTCTGTAAAGTTTGGAATGTACTCATGCAACCCTAATCTCTGTAGCAAATTGATTATGTTTCCCGAAGTGTTGCTTTTGTATTTGGGAATGAATGAACTGGATTTATTATCGTTTGCCTTTTGCCTGAAATTCTCGTTCTCATAAATGAAATCTTTTGGACTAAATACTTTGGCTGTTGTCGTCAAGAAACGATAAGTTTGTGTCTCTGTTGTTTACTTTTGAAGTGCTGGAAAGCTTGTTTCTTGCACTTATTATGGAGGTTTTACGTGGAGTTGATTTAATTTTCATGTAAATTATTTGTTAGATTTAGTTAGATAACATATACAAACTAAGTTTTATAATATTGATTTATAAATACGATCAAAAATGTTTAATTTGTATACTGGTTTATTACATTCCATTTTGTAAAAGATGAAATTTATTTTTGAATCACAAAAATTATATCTCTTACAATTATAATATCTATTCAAATATCTTCTTCAACAATAGTTTATTTACTTCTACGACTTATTTTCTTCCAGAGACTTTTCTTCGCTTTGTTTTTCTTTGTTGTTCTTAAAACAATGAAAAAACAAATAGAAAGAATTATAACTGCCGCCAAAATCCCTACACCAACAATGACTAATTCCTTGGTTTTGCCGTTGTTATTGTCCCCTTTTCTCTTCTTAGGGTGATCATCTGGCAGTTCGAGTTTATCCAATTCCTTCCCCAAGGCAACTGTGAACTTAGACATTGTCTTAATCTGCTTCTCCTTATAATCGCCGAAATAGGACTGGTAATTATCTCCTTTGCTCAGCAATCCATAGACGTAATGAATATTTTGAACTCCCTCAGATTTCTCTTTGATACCCAAATAAACCTCGAAATTATAATTTTCGTCTGAAAACCCACAAAGATCTCCTAAACTGAAATGGTTTGTCGTAAGGCCGTGGTGGAGAGAGTCTTGTAATTTACCAGGCCCTTTGTTAGAGTTCTCTTTGATATCCTTCAAGCTCATGGCTCGGGTAACGTTTTCCGAAATATTGCTTGCATCTCTTCCCCAAGATTTTACGTATAAATCATTCAACGCGCTATTATCAAGTTCTTGCGACTCAAAAAAGAAAGACCTAGACTCGAGCTTCGTTAAATCGATCTCTTTGTTCTGTCTTCCTTGATTAGTCGTTCCTCCCCTATTAATCATATGAATATTGTCCTTGACTCCCTGTGGTCCACTAATCACACAAAGATAAATCTTTGTTGTCTTTTCTGTTTTTCTCCAACTCATGAAGGAGACTCTGAAATTGAAACCAAATGAGGTAGGATTTGTGCTGCTCATTCTCATATGGTGGGTGAGTGCTAAAAAGATAGCATATGGAATGTAAGATATCATTTTCGTAGATATATTTGTTGTGTTTTGTTGGGTAACTGTGTGGTGTTTGTTGGCTTTAGCTTCCTTTATTATGGCCTAAGTGAAAATTTAGTGAATGTGGAAGTTTTTAAAGATTTTTATTTTTTAAAAAATTATCCGAAAAAATTTTGTTTTAGAATCGAATCCTGGACAGGTAAATTAATTAATCTTTGAATATAGGTGCGACACATGAAAATTAGAGACAAAGATAGCCTAAATAATCCAGGAAATTATTTTAAAAATTTAAAAATATAAGATTAATCCGTGGAACGTATTTTCACACAACAATTTTTGAAAAATCTGTTTATTATTAAAAATTCTTAATGTCTTTTTACGGTCTTTTAGAACATTACCAACCTGCTATGTGTGTTTCGGTCGTTGTGGGGCCGGTTTCGCGAAATTTAAGTCAAAAATCATAAAAATCTATTTACCAAACCTGGTCGTGCGAAGCGAAGCGGAGCATTTATTAGATAAGGGAATTAATTTTTTTTGTAGGGACTTCTGTGATAACCTGTAATAATTAAGTATCCACGGTGTTAATAATATCAAAAGTAAAATTTTACAAATTAGGTCATCATGAATTCATGTGGCTCTTTGTGGGGGTTCAGCTCCTCAGACGAACCAAACCTGTCAACGAAAGGTAACAAGGGCAGTTTACATCATCAAAACCAAAGTTCAGAGGCTGAAAGACCAAAGTCAAATGTTTCGCGTATCAGCACTCAAATCACTTTCAGCATCTCGAACAAGACCATAAAAGGACCTTCAGTGACTCTCCCCGTTCTCAGCGCGAACTCTAGTCCAGAATCTGTTCCTGGATTTATCGAACAGTTTCGAGTCATAAGCGACACTAACGAGTGGGATCAAGCCCATTCCTTGTCGGCCCTTAAGCTTGCCCTTGACGCGAGCCTATATCCGCGAATCGAAGGAATCACAATACTTAGTACTGCATTTATAGCATTGCGAGAGAAATTCTTTCCGGAAAGCCATTTCTTCCTCTATAAACAGAGAATGTCCCAGCTTAAGTTGTCGGGCTTTCAAAGTGTTAGTAGCTTCGTGGTAGAGCTTAGAAATCTCCAAACCCTGGCTAACTACACAGTAAAGGAGAATGATCAGCTCAGCGAACGAGAGCTTTTCGAAGGATTCATAAAAGCATTGCCGGCCGACATGAGAAAAATAGTTACAGTACTTCCATCCACAACGATCGAACAACTCGCAACCAAAATTGACGAATCAAATTTCATGACCCATCACTTCGGTAGACCGTTTGATTCAGTCCCTACTCACGATAAAAATCACTGACACCAGAATCGTTACCGAGGTAATAGAGGTAGATCCAGCAATAGGGCGAGAGAAGTAACTATGCCAATAGTAGCAGAGGAGACTTTAAAAGAAATCAGTGGTGCAAATACCATAAATCTAAAGGCCACTCCTCAAGGGAATGCAGAGCCTTAAATCGAAGCCCTGAAAACGCCGACCGTAACCATTTTCTTCATAAAGAAAATAAAAATATACGACTCCAACCATCTACCCTCAAATCCCAAGTTGTAGTTGCGTTGAACAACGGAGACAGAAACATCACTGCACTCATCGATTCGGGCGCATCACGCTGCATAGTTAGAAGAAGTAGTATCCCAGCTGAGCTTATAAAGAAATCCCGTGTTTGTAACCATCTAATTTACGGAGACAAAACCACAGTTGTACATGATTCAGAAGCAGATCTAATACTGCGATTCCCGGATGATGACAATCATCACGCTTACAAAATTTCAGCTATCGTTGCTGACGAACTGCACGATGAGCTAATACTGGGGGGAAGATTTCTTAAATTCAGCTAAAGCAGACATAATTTATTCCAATTCTGAACTCAAATTCCCTGAGTTTTCGGTGCCTTTCTACCAGATGGAATCAGAAACACCCAGAAATACCGATGCCATGGTTACAAAGTCGAACCCAATAGATGAAATAGCAATAGTCAACAAATTAAAACATTGCCAAACGAACTAGGATGCTTCCCGGATATGGAACACAAAATAAGCATTAAAAGGGAACAATTACGTTGCCTAAGTTACAGGATAAAACCAATTCCCTGTAATTCAGATCAATACAACACGCTGAACAAAATAATCCACGAACTATTAAACAACGGAATTATTAGACCGTCCAACTCAGCGGTGTGTTCTCGGGCCTTCCTTGTCCCTAAGAAGAATGGCGAAAGTCGTCTAGTCATCAACTACGTACACGTTAATAAAGCGACGATCCCGGACCATTTCCCTCTACCAGACGTGGAGAACCTCATTATGAGATTAAGAGACTGTACGATCTTCTCAAAGCTGGACTTGTCTGCTGGCTACCACCAAATATTGATGGAAAAGCAATCAATCCCATTAACAAGCTTTATCGTACCCATGGGCCAATTCGAGTACTCTCGTATGCCCTTTGGTCTCTCAACAGCACCACAATGTTTCCAAAGAGCAATGATGGGTTTATTTGGCTAAATACCAAACGTATTTATTTACCTTGACGATATCTTAGTTGCCACGCACAACAAACAAGAGCACATCGAAACGCTCAACCAAATCCTTAAGACGACAAAAGAAAACAAAATTAAGATAAACGCAAAGAAGTCTATATTCTTTACAGATGAAATCAGGTTTCTCGGGAGAATAATAAAACAAGGCGAAGAGAAGGCGGACTTAACTGAGCTAAACTCATCCAAATTGGAGGTTAAACCCAAAAACAAAACTGAGTTGAGAAAGCTCATTGGGTATATAAATTTCTATCGCCCTTTTATCTATAAACTGTCGGACTTGTTGACGCCAATCACAGCAAAGTTAAAGGGGAAAGGAAACCTTGTAAGGTGGAACCCCGAGGACAGTGAAGTGATTAATGGCATAAAAATAGAGCTCCAACGAAATCAAGAGCTCTTAATACCAGATCCTTCGAAAGGCTTCAAACTATTTACGGATGCCAGTGGAACCGGGATAGCTGGAATTTTAACCCAAAACAGTTCACTGGTTAGATTATTTAGTCGTAAGCTCTCAGAGAACGAGACAAAACTAACTGTTATCGAGCGCGAGGCCCTAGCGATAATAAAGTCCCTAGAATACTTCAGACCACTAATAGGACTTGGAAAAGTAACAATAAAGACAGACAATCGAAATCTAACTTTTGTTACATCCAACAACCACCGAGCACAAAAGTGGCAGAGCTTTCTGGGAGGCTACGACTACGAAATTTCACATATAGAGGGGAAAGCGAATACGGCAGCTGATTACTTATCAAGAATTAATACTTCTACCACAATACAACTAATACAGCTAAAAGACATAAGCGAAAAGGTAAATACAACTTCCCTACCGAACAACATAACGATGAAAATGGAAAAGGGATGCCTACTCCCATTTGACGAGAAAGAACGCCTCTATGTCCCGGCTCCTTTAGTTCCCGAACTACTAAATAGGACTCACCAACTTCTCGGCCATCCAGGTGCCTCTAAAATGAAGGAAACACTACGAAAATTCTACACATTCGCAGACTTCAACAAAGAAATAGAAAAGAAATCCCGCGACTGTTTAAAATGCGCCATAAACAAACATAATCAGATAAAAGAGGGGCAAATAATCAGCTATATGAACTCGGACTACCCTAATCACAAAATATCGTCCGATTTGTATGGCCCAGTTGATTTAATAGAATTCGGCTCATTCGGTAAGATACATCTAATTATCATTACCGATATCTTCTCTAGATACAGCATTGTCAAAGTTCTTGAGGTAATAGATGCAAACAGCGTTATTGACACCCTAAAAACCGAATGGTTCAAACGCTACGGAATACCTCAAATATTAATAACTGACAATGGGCGTCAATACGCCAATAAAGAAATGAAACAGTTTACTATAAGAATCGGGGTCAAACACCTGTTCGCTTCGCCATACAACCCCACGGCGAATAGTATTAGCGAACGTATAAAGGTTACGATCGGTAACATCCTACGATGTGAAAAGGGGAAGAGTATAAACAACGCCATAACAGGCTGGATTTAAAATCCCCACAATTTTTTGAAAATTTCCACAAAAAACTAATTCTCCCACAAAAACCTAATTCTCCCACAAAAAACTAATTCTCCAACAAATTTTTGAAAATTTACACAAAAAATATTTTTCGTAAAAATTTTCTACGGGCTGCTCGCGAAAACTTTTCAGAAATTTTTTCGAAAAAAAATATTTTTTGTGGCAATTTTAGGAAATTTGTGGCAATATTATTTTCAACCTAATTCAACGGGCCTTAAATTCTACATGCAACAGAACTTTAAGAGCAATACCCGAAGAGATCTTTCTCAACAAGGCGTCAATCGATCCATTAGATCGAACAACGACCATGGATCTTGAAGAAATCAAGATAAATGCAGAAAAGGCTGCCACAAAGTCCCGAAACAAAACGAACGAATCTAGAACGAACAAAGAATTTGCAGTTAGCGATACTGTGCTCGTAAAGGTCGAAAATCAACGAAAGCTCGATGGATACTATGACGGACCTTATGAAGTACAAACGATTGCGCGTAACCCAAACAAGATAAAGGTTAGCAATGCGTTGGGATTTAAATGGGTTAATATTAAGCGACTTAAAGCATTTAAAGGAGAGGCAGGATGTGATAACCTGTAATAATTAAGTATCCACGGTGTTAATATTAGTGATGGTACAAAATCGACACAGTTGACACATTGACAAAATTGTCATGACACACCGTGACAATTTTGTCAAAAACGAGAATTTTACACAATTTGACACAATTTTCAAATTTGGAAATTTTAGGGGTGTGYCAAATTTCAAAATGTGTCATGACAMAGGTGTAAATTTTAGGGGTTTATATTTGACAAATTTGTCAAATTTGGAAAAAAGGTTGTTTGACACAGTTGTGTCACKACTTTTATAAAATTGACACAGGTTGGACAGGATTTGACACAAAAATAAACCGTGAATTTGACACGTATGGCCTGTTTTCGTGACAATATTGTCAAAAACAGGATAATTAGTCAAATTTAACAAAAATTTAAAGAGGGACAATTTTGTCAATTGACACATTTGACACATTTGTGTCAATTGACACACCCCTAAATTGACAACTTTGTCAATTATTGACACATAATAATTCATCTGACAAAATTTCTACAGTATTGAAACATTTTTCAAACTTTTAAATTTTAAGAAAAAATATGAACCAACGAAAACTGATAGCCGAAGAGTCAGAATTGTTTTCTGACCCCAGTTCGATCACATTGAAGTGCAAGTTTTGCTCATATCTCCCCGGTGACAGCAGGTATGCGAAGTATAACTTTGCGCGTCATGTTGAGAATCAACACAAGCTCGAAATACAGGAAATTATGAAATCTAAACTTGAAAGCATGGTTAACGAAGTAAAGGAGAACAAGAACGTGACGCTGACTGTGTTAGGGTCAGAGGATAAAACCATTAAGCGCCAGAAGATGGGGTTAGCAACTATCTGCAGCCTGGTGCTCAAGACATATCTCCCTATGAATGTTCTTTTCGATTCTGGCATGCGCAAGATCTGGTCAGCAATGAGCAACTACTCTACAATTCCGTCAAAGCCAACTATAAACAGGTATCTAAACGAAAGGCTAAAAGATTACAATAGTAAATTACAGACAACATTCGCAACCAGCAAATGGATAAGTATCGCTTGTGATTTATGGAAAACAGGAGACCAACGGTGTGTTTTGTTAATGTTTGCACGTGTATGCACAAGAGAGAATCAACACATAAACTACATTGTTGACTTGATTAAACTTTCTGAACAGAAGGCAGTGGCGATATCAAATGGACTAGTTAGTCTCTGCGGGATTTATGCAATACCACCTGAAAGAATTATTGGGTTCACATCGGACATTTGCAATACAATGATCAAGACGGCCAAAGACTTTAAAAGACGACTTGAAGCTATAATCACTCTAGACACGGAAAAAGAAGAAGAAGAAGAGGATGTCGATAATCAACATCAACTAGAGTCAAGTGAATCAGAAGACGATTTAGAGGCTATATTTCCTGCAGCACGCATAGGAGATAAGATAGACAGCAAGATTAAAAACGGAAGCTTTGGTGACGAACAAAAAGATATATTTCGTTATGGTTGCATTAACCACTATCTACATCTAGCCGTACTCAATTCAATAAAAGAAGTTCCTGGCATTTTTAAGTTCATAGAGGAATCTATAACACTCACCATGTTTTTAAGAGTAGAAWYSATAAGCAACAAACCAAAACCAGAAGTATGCGAAAGTATAGAAGTTCTTAAAGAAACAGGTGAGCTGCATGAGATTCGTGACACCGAAAACGAACTTATTGGCATTACACATCAAACCATCACTATGAAAAAGAACTTTAAACTATATGGGGAAATATTAATAGTTGATTCTACCTTCAAATTGATTTCTGATTGTTGGAGTCTTTTTGTTTTCTTAGGAGTTAATTCAGAGAAGAAAACAGTCCCTTTTTATTGGTTTATCGTTCAAAACGAAACCTATGAAATGTTGAAGCAGATAATGGCAAAATTTCTTATTAGCAACAGTAGGGAGGGTGTGAAGTTCATAATAACTGATAGAGACAAGGCTTCCCGTAGAATATTAAAGGAGACCTTTAATAAGGCCAGTTTGAATTTATGCATAGTGCATATATATCGAAATTTTATGAGAAATGTTACAACGGGGGAAACTGGCCTTTCTATCGAGCGCGTAACATATAATTTAAAAGTTTTAATCAAACTTTTACATTGTAAAGAGCGGGAGTTATATGAATTGCACAAAACCTGTTTGGACGGTCCTGTTTTAAGCTATTACAATCAAAATTGGGAAAACTTGAGGTCGGAGTTTGTCCCTTGTTATCAGAACAACAAAATGGACCTTGGGATCAGAACTACAAACGCAATCGAAAATTTTTTCAAACATCTGAAAGATAACCTCGTCAAAAATGATAATTTCGGGAATTTTTTGATAAACGCTGATAATTATTTTTTTAGGAAGAATGAACTGATGATGGACGAAATTAGACTTAAAAAACGAAGGAAATTGCGAGAGAATGTTCCCTTATTCATAGAGAATCTTAAAAAAGAAATTTCTCACTACAGTTATGTTAAATTGTTTGAAATTTACAAACTTGCCTGCACAATACAAAAGAGAGGATCAGGCTTCTATATTAACAATTCTAGGTGCTGTACTTTTCAACTTAGTTTCGGGCTACCCTACAAACATAAATTCCCGAATTATATCAATGGGTTCATAGAAGAAGTAAAAATTAAAGAGAATATAGATACAAGACGGTTTGAGAAAGAAGCTGACGATGAAGAAATTCAATTACCGGTTAGAGAGGTATATTGTTTATCTGAACCAACAACACTGGTTCATGGAAACGAAGCGATTGTAAATCCACAGTATCACGAAGTTGAGAACAGCAAAGAATCAGAAAACAAAAAGTTTAAAGAATATACTATTCTAACAACACGAATAGCGACTATTGTGTCAAAAAGAGTTATTCTATTAAATATGGGAGTAAACTTATAAATCTAATTTCTGGGTATTTGGAACGAGATAATGATAACATTCTTTTAGAGTTTTTTGGAATCAAACAAATTGATCCGACCAGATCAAATGAAAAGAAAATAATTATGGAGTTATTGAAGGTTGTGGTAAAGAAAAATAATAATCAAAAAGGCCGGAAACGAAAAAGAAGAATTGGACCAAGATCAAGGATAACCAGGTAAATAATATCTGTTATTATCAGCGCTATTATATTCGAATCTTATTGTTTTTATTTGTAAATTTTCCGAATTAAAAATAAATAAAACACCGCCTACATATACTATTTCAGGTTGTTGAACCCACACATTTTATTACAAACATTGGTCGATAAATTCTTTTATTATTGATGTAATATTTCATAACAATCCATGTTTCGAAGTT
Organism: Mikrocytos mackini; assembly: GCA_030180075.1. Lineage (NCBI taxonomy): Eukaryota > Endomyxa > Ascetosporea > Mikrocytida > Mikrocytiidae > Mikrocytos > Mikrocytos mackini. The sequence continues at coordinate 17,751 of JASNJN010000126.1, read as the reverse complement.
CTTTATTTGATTGTTTATTATATAAGCTGTGTATGTTCTTTGATGGTGTAGAGACTATTGTAACAACTTCAATGGTATACGATTCATGTAAGATTAACTAACACAAGTTAAAGACGTGCTCCTGTTTGTTTCTCGGTATTGTTACTAAGATGGCTAATAGCAATCGAATTATATAGCCTGTTGTAATCTATATAGTGTTATTAACCCGCTTTCAAGCGACGTGGGGCTGCCATCGTGTATTCACTAAGTTTGGGGATTCTTCGTTTTGTAGTACTTTGGTTTTAAAATTTATATACAGAAATTTTGAACAATCAAACAAACTGATTGGGTATGGTTAAATAAGATTTTATCATTAATGCCTATTTATGGGGGTGATTGGACCACTTTTTAAAAAAATAATGTTTGTGTAAATAGAATGTGCCTTTAAAGAAAGCACCTAGTATAAATTTAAATCACAAAAACTAATACGACGTAATATCAACTCTTTACTAGTATTATAACTTAATATCTAGAAGGTTTATGGGGGAACATGTACTACAGTTTAATAATCAATTTAAATAGGAATTTAATCTATTTAATTGATAAGAACGTTGCTAAGTTTGGAATGTTATAGAAACGAAAATAATTAATATGTTATACTTAAATTGTATCGGTTTATTCATAATTATGATTAGTTTATTTGTTAAACCCTAATTTTGTTTAATAATTTCTATTAAAATACCAACATTTATATTTTATAATATATATGCGGAATATAAGATATTGTATGTCAATAAAATACAAATATAAATGTTAATATTATATTATATAATTACTTAAATATGCTATTATTGTTCAATTTCCTTTTATGAAAAGTGTCCATTGTATTTGTAATTATCAATATCAATCTCGATATGTTATTAAAAAGTCTTGTGAGTTGGTGTACTTTTTGTTTTTGCTTATCTAATTTCTTGAGGGCTAAACCATAATTCGCTACATTCTTCTGTTTAAACTTTACAAACTATCATTCTAATTAAACCATTGTCGTTGTGCTGTAAAGACACCAAACTCACAATGATCTACGTGTTCTTTTGATTCAGATGTGGATGTTGTTTCGATATGACAAACTGTACTATGTGGCTGTGGCTTGGTCTTTACTTTGTTCAGGTGAGATATTTCTAAGAAGTGATCAACATAAGATAAGTCCGGGAACAAAATGTTGGAAGAAGCAATCTAAATAATAGTATCAAGGAAGTAGGAGGTTTATAATTCTCTGTAGTTAGTATAACATCTGAAACTAGAATTGAAAATTAAAATTTCAAAAAATTTTGATTAGTTTTGTGAGTACCCAAGCCTTCTCTGGGATATATCCTATTTATATCGATATAATCGCCTTTCTTCTTGATTCATTAGTAGGGCTCCCAAAAAGCAATTTTTTCAAAATTGCATATGATTATTATTACGTCCTTTTAACGCTCTAGAACGATTTTCAGGTCCCGTAGAGCCCCTGGTAGCGATATTTAAAAGCAATAAAAGGCAATAAAGCAATTTGGGGAATTTTTAGGTAAATTGACTAAAATAACAGCAATTTGGCGTAATAAATGGAATTATTCGAGTCGAGAATTTGATAAAATTTTACTAAAAAATTTTGGCCAAAAATAAAAAATTATACTCGTCAATTTTATCATTAATAGTTATTTAATATCGTTATTAGCACATAATCAGAATTATTTTGTCATTTTAGGTCATTTTGGGATGGAATTTTTTCAATTTACTTGTAAAATAGCTGAATTTTTATCGTTTTGGAGGCAATTTGGCGCAAAGAATGCATGTTTTCAGGGCAATTTCCTATATAAATATAAAAGCAATTTCTGGGAGCCCTAATGATCATTGATGGATTCCATTAATTGGGCCCATCAGTAAAAATAATAAATATTCACAAATATGATTTAAATAAACAGAAGACATCATTAATTCTAAACAATAAAATAATAAAACCCAGTATCATATTGTTAAAAATATAATCCCTAAACATAATAGAACCTCTACCATTCCACATAAAAAATTTAACAAATAATGGATTTTACTTTCTATGTGTCACATAAGATACACACCCTACAAACAGAACCGAAGGGGTCTTTAGAATAGAGTTCCTATTTTCTCAAACCTAAACTTTATCGAGAATCGAAGTTTAGACCATATGTCCCGGGAAATGAGAAAAATTTTTCGAAATTCTCGAAAATTTTCGAGAATTTTTGATATAAAAAGTTCAGTTCCCGGGAATTGGGAACTCTACTTTAGAAGACACTTGGGTCGAGTCTGGTGAGGGCACGCGCAGCGACCTCCCTAGAGATTTTTTTAATTGATTTTTATATTTTGTATTTAAAGCATTTTCTAAAAATTATTAAATGAAGTATTTGGAATTACTTTTATTGGTGGTGAAATGATGTAGTTTATAATTTTTTTGAAATAAAGACAGATATTGGAAATACAAATTCATTGTTAGTCTTGCATTATTTTGCTAGTTTTTCAAGATTAACAAGAATACGTAATGTTTCCTACATTTGGAAATGTACGTAATTTCGAAGAACAAAATTACTACTTGCGAATTCGTTTTTATTAATTTTAAAAACGGTTTAAGGATTCATTTCCTTATTCTATAGGAATTCTGTAGAGGTTGTGATATTTCTCAAATATCGAAGAACCCTGTAATAAGTAGGAACACAGTACGGCGTTTTATGATATTTGAACGTTAATTTTTCTCGTTTTCTTCTTTTTGAAGTTGCAGGTACTTTTAGATGCGAATACAATATTGTGCTGACGTATTAAACCCTCTACGATTCTCGTGTAAATGTCCTTAGATTTTAGATTATGGATGAGGTATATAGCCATGAGAATATCAGGAATGTTTCTATTGCGAAAATAGATCGTTTCTTAATAGAATACCATAGGCCATCCACCGTTTTAGTTGCCGATGGAGCAAATGTCTATACAAATGTTAAACAGAAACTCCCTTTTGATTCCAAGGATGAAAAAGTTAATCATTCCGATAGATATTTTACGAATGAAAATGGCTACACAATTAAAAACATTGAGAGTGTGGTCTGAACTTAAGGACACGATTAAAACATCTGGATCTTCATAGGATTCGCTGACAGTAAAAAGTTATATCTTATTTAAAAATTCAAGTTATCGATGGAAGCTTTATATGATTTTTGTTAGTATTGATGCAGTTAAATAACTAAAGTTTTAATAAATAATTTTGTTTTTCAGGGTTTCAGTTTTTGTCAACATTTTTTAATATAGAGGAACGAAAAGGTAGCTGTTCCAAAGAGTAAAAACTTGGCGAATTATATTTGCACGTAAATAGAATTTTTATATTGTTTATTTAGACCTTATTTTGTTACAATGTATCCCAATTTTGATCATGTTGGCGGTTCTAGTTTGGTTTGTTAATCTAACCCTTGTGTTTGTAGTTCACGATCATGTTTTTAAAATTTATTTTTTTTGTTTACGAGAGAGTAATATTGTTTTGTTACTATCCCATAACTGTACTATGAAACCATGTGGCGCTGGGTTGCTGTATAGCTTTTAAAAACATTGTATATTTAATACATTTACAAAATTTTAAAAATGAAAGATGAGACCCTACAGCAACACAGAGACGCTCATCCCGATCTAAACCGTTTGAAAGAGAGTGATTACAACACACCGCCGCATGCCATTGAAACAGGTAATGAAAGAAGTGGACACAGTTAATATGAGGAAGGAATAAGATTTAATAGCGCTGATGAAGTTATGGAGTGGAAGCTAGTACACGAGGAGATTTATAAAATCAAATTAACTACAAAACGATGTAGAAAGCTTAAAACCAAGGATTTGGGAAGTATTCAAACCGAAAAACATAGGGATGAACTGATCAGAAGATTGGTTTATCGTGAATTGGAGTATGAATGTGTAAACGGAACCGAACGTAAGTCACGGGCTCAGAAACGAATAACAAGTACACAAAAGAAAAACTGCCCAATGCTTGTTAAAATTGTATGCAGAAGAGGGAAATTGGAAATTGCTAGGTTTGGTGAAGAACACAGTTTTGATTGTACAGACGTGTACAGTGAGCAAGATTTATCCAAAGAGCACATCGGGATAATCAATTTTCTCAAAGGCATTGGCTTAACAAACGTCGAAAATACCAATTATTTTTACGACAATTATGATAAAATCATAACCTGTAAGACTTTATTGAATAACAACTCAATAGTCGACAACGATATAAGTTTGGATTAGCGTTGAATTTTACAAAAGAAAAAGGTGATGTGAGACCTATAAAGAATAATAAAAATGAAACCGTGGGAATATACTTCCAATCTGCCATAATGAAAAAGAATTATAAAAAATTTGGAGAAGTTGTATGCATCGACAGTACGCATAAAATTGTCGATGTGAACTGGACCTTCTTTATTGCCCAACGATATAATAACTACAAAAAGGCAGTTCCATTTTGTTGCTTTGCTCTACATAACGAAAGATATGACTTAATACTCGAAGCTTTTAAATTGTTTAGACAAGCTAATGATGCGAAATGACATGTATAGTGATGACTAGGGTTGTGCAAAATATTCCATTTGGCCCAAATGCATATTTTATAACCAAAAATGCCCCAAAATATTTCGTAAATGTTGTGAAATATTCCCTGAATTGGCAAAATATGCTGTAAAAATTTTCGACCCGGTCGAAACCTTCAAAAAATTTGAATTGTTATATATTTTGTAGCTTAAGATAAACAACATATAAAATTTTGTAAAAAAACGGAATATTTTGCACAACCCTAGTGATGACTGATCGCGATTAAGCCTAAAGGAAAACTGTAAAAGAAATATTTATCAATGCTTGTCGCGTCTATGCATTTGGCATGTACAAAAATTTTTAGAACAAAGGTTTTAAAGTTTTTATGCGCAGAAACAGGAGAAACTCGAACAAAAAACATAGAGACATTAAAACAAATCTGCTATTGTCGGGGTGTAGTTAAATACAACGAACTTGTTACTGAGCTTGATCCTAGGGTACGACAATATTGTATTCAAAATTGGGAGCATATAAAGGATAATTTTGTTCTGTGTTTTCATACAAAGGTATTTGATATGTATGTTAGGACGAATAATGTTTGTGAAGGCTTCTTCGGAAATATTAAGCGACATATTCAGAAAAAAATAAGATAGGTGTTTTCTTACTTAAAATTATCCTGTATTTAGAGCGAACCCAGAGAAGATTTATAATGCAGGACGATAAAGCGCAAAAAAGTTACAAGAGATTTAATGTGCCCATTTAATTAAAAACTATCAAGGAGTACTGTCGTCTTATGCATTTGAAGTACTTTGCCTAAACTTCCTGCAAGCTCAAAAAAGAAGGGAAATATGTAACAATGCAAAGTATAACGAGCAAGGTCGTTGTTGTAACTTCCATTTATCTTTTGGAATTCCATGCTGGCATATGTTTCTTTTAAGAGAAGCCGAAATCAAAGAAAGTCTTTGCCGATACATTTCAAAAAGGTGGTATCATATACACTACACCAACGAAGCCGAATTTTATAAAGAAATCAAAGATGATGCGAAACAAAAAAAGGGCAACGAAAATCTTATCACCATGAGAAATAAGATCGCTAATATAACTTCCGAAAATATTCACACCATGGTTTCTACTTTAATAAATAAGAGTAACAAAGAGACAAATATTTATCATTTTGATGATGTACTAGGAAAAGTTGAAATTACAAAACAGGAACATATCGTTGTTAAGTCGGTGAAAGATTGAGAACATGAAAATTTAAAAAGTTAAAGATTCTAACAGACAAGGTTGCTTATATAATGTCTAGCTCCGGTATTACCATCGAAACCTGTTATGAGCATCTTTTAAATTTTATTGACAACTTGGATGGAATTAAAAGTAATTTGGAAAATTCTACTACAAATGAATGAATGAAAGAAAGAAGGTTGAAAAGTTGCTCGGGGTTTACTAGATAGCTCAGTTTCGGTTAATAATTCTTCAAAAGGATGCCCAAAGAATTCATAATTAAATTAATTATAAATGATAATTGAATGATGATTTAATATTTGTTTGAATAATTAATAAATTCTCATGAAGTTGACGAAATTAAAATTGATTATCCCGATGTGCTCTTTGGATAAATCTTGCTCACTGTACACGTCTGTACAATCAAAACTGTGTTCTTCACCAAACCTAGCAATTTCCAATTTCCCTCTTCTGCATACAATTTTAACAAGCATTGGGCAGTTTTTCTTTTGTGTACTTGTTATTCGTTTCTGAGCCCGTGACTTACGTTCGGTTCCGTTTACACATTCATACTCCAATTCACGATAAACCAATCTTCTGATCAGTTCATCCCTATGTTTTTCGGTTTGAATACTTCCCAAATCCTTGGTTTTAAGCTTTCTACATCGTTTTGTAGTTAATTTGATTTTATAAATCTCCTCGTGTACTAGCTTCCACTCCATAACTTCATCAGCGCTATTAAATCTTATTCCTTCCTCATATTAACTGTGTCCACTTCTTTCATTACCTGTTTCAATGGCATGCGGCGGTGTGTTGTAATCACTCTCTTTCAAACGGTTTAGATCGGGATGAGCGTCTCTGTGTTGCTGTAGGGTCTCATCTTTCATTTTTAAAATTTTGTAAATGTATTAAATATACAATGTTTTTAAAAGCTATACAGCAACCCAGCGCCACATGGTTTCATAGTACAGTTATGGGATAGTAACAAAACAATATTACTCTCTCGTAAACAAAAATAAATAAATTTTAAAAACATGATCGTGAACTACAAACACAAGGGTTAGATTAACAAACCAAACTAGAACCGCCAACATGATCAAAATTGGGATACATTGTAACAAAATAAGGTCTAAATAAACAATATAAAAATTCTATTTACGTGCAAATATAATTCGCCAAGTTTTTACTCTTTGGAACAGCTACCTTTTCGTTCCTCTATATTAAAAAATGTTGACAAAAACTGAAACCCTGAAAAACAAAATTATTTATTAAAACTTTAGTTATTTAACTGCATCAATACTAACGAAAATCATATAAAGCTTCCATCGATAACTTGAATTTTTAAATAAGATATAACTTTTTACTGTCAGCGAATCCTATGAAGATCCAGATGTTTTAATCGTGTCCTTAAGTTCAGACCACACTCTCAATGTTTTTAATTGTGTAGCCATTTTCATTCGTAAAATATCTATCGGAATGATTAACTTTTTCATCCTTGGAATCAAAAGGGAGTTTCTGTTTAACATTTGTATAGACATTTGCTCCATCGGCAACTAAAACGGTGGATGGCCTAATGTATTCTATTAAGAAACGATCTATTTTCGCAATAGAAACATTCCTGATATTCTCATGGCTATATACCTCATCCATAATCTAAAATCTAAGGACATTTACACGAGAATCGTAGAGGGTTTAATACGTCAGCACAATATTGTATTCGCATCTAAAAGTACCTGCAACTTCAAAAAGAAGAAAACGAGAAAAATTAACGTTCAAATATCATAAAACGCCGTACTGTGTTCCTACTTATTACAGGGTTCTTCGATATTTGAGAAATATCACAACCTCTACAGAATTCCTATAGAATAAGGAAATGAATCCTTAAACCGTTTTTAAAATTAATAAAAACGAATTCGCAAGTAGTAATTTTGTTCTTCGAAATTACGTACATTTCCAAATGTAGGAAACATTACGTATTCTTGTTAATCTTGAAAAACTAGCAAAATAATGCAAGACTAACAATGAATTTGTATTTCCAATATCTGTCTTTATTAAAAAAAATGTCTTTTTCAATCTAACATTATCTACCCAAAGGAGGAAATAGAAATGAACGTAGTACAAATTGAGGATCAATGGAATTCTATGAGTTATATTATCAGTGAAAATACAATTAGCGACGAAACTAAGAATTTTGTTGTCTCGGTACGCAATAATTTGACTCGTTTGAAAGAATTTGAAGAGTTTATACGATACATTTCCATACCAGTAGTGAGCTACAACCCAGCTCAGCTTACACACCAGTATGATATTATTTGTAGTTGTTCCATCTTTTTAAAGGAATACAAATGTAAACACATTGCATACACAGAAAGTAGCATTATTAAAAAGAAAATATTTAATAACTATATACAAAAGAAAAAAAACCAGGGCGACCAAGCAAAGTTAGACCCGGGTCAGCATTAATGAGAGATAATAATTAAATACATTAGTAAATTCAGAATAATTTCAATAGTTTTTAGTTTGTATTAAGACGTATTTATTGAAACAAAATATTATATGGAATAGATAGTAATTAACTAAATTGGTTTATTTATATGTAAATATTAAAATAGTAAAATATTTTTTTTCAAAATACATAGACCGGGTTTTTGTCTGTCCCGATATTTGGGCTGTAATTTTTTGAAAAAAAATTTTGTTCTTTTCGGGCTATTACTGTTAATTTATGGTTTGTGGAATGATAATCTCAGTGAGATTGGACATACGAATATTCGTTTTAAAAAAACTTCGAATATTCGTCAAAAGTCGAATTTCTGGTATTCGTTTTCCGAATATTTTTTAAAAATAATTTAAAATTTTGCGAAAATTTTCAAAAATATTCGAATATTTGTCGATTTTTTGATTTGAAAAAATTAAATTTTGGAATTGAATAAAAAAAATTATGCAAAATTTTGATTTTAAACCCAAAATGACGAAATCAATATTTGAAATAAATTTATTTTGAACTTTTCAGTATATTATGACATTTGAAAATTTCGAAGATTATTCGAATATTCGTGTCCTTTGAAAAGCGTGCTTCAAATATTCGTACATTTTGCAAGTGTTCAATCCCTAACTCCCACTGAAAGTTGAGTATTTTTAGAGAAATGAATTGAAATTCCATTTTATAAATGTTTACGGTATTTAGTTAAAGTTTCCCCTTTGGTCTAGTTAATTTAGTTTCTAACATATGAAGAATTATATAGTTTAAGTTTAAAATAAAAACAACAAACTATGGGAATCACCACATTTAAAATAAAATCGTTTAGTTTTCTTTTTGTAATACAGTCAACTCCGGATATAACGAAGTCATCAAAAATGTCCCATTTTCCTCTATAATTTTGTTCGGATATAACAAATTATCGCTTATAACGGTGTAGTAGAATTTTACCGAATTTTTAAATTGAATTTTACGGCCTCTGACATATTCCCAAAATACAAAAATTATGGGAATGCATATTGAACGTATATATTGCCGGTTAGTGCCAAAACTTATATTTACAAACATCTAAATTTGAGGCTCAGATTTCATTTTCCCCCAAATCGTTTCATTTYCCCCCAAATCATCCCATTTTCCCCCAAATCGTCCCAATATCCCCCAAATTATTTCATTTTTCACCAAGTAAAATTTCATTTTCCCCCAAATTTCAAATTGTAAAAATTCGGATTTTGGAAAATTCCAAATTTTAAACCGGCCGTTTATCGAGGTGGTGTCGGTTAAATCACCGTCTGAGCGTTCGGTTTAGTGTATTTTCCTCCGGAAAATACAATATCTTTCAAAAAGTATCATCGGTGATTATTTTGTGATTTTTGGTCCGGTTTAAAATAATTTGGGGGAAATGAAACCTGTTTGGGGGAAAATGTGATGGAAGCCAGAAAAGCGCATTCTGTTTCGATAACATCCGGATTAATATTTTTGTTCATATAGAAATTTGAATAATAATTTCGCGTATTTATATACGGTGGTTCCTTGTTAAAAGCATATTTTATAAGATCACACCTATTTAATGTCACCAAAAAAGGGGCTCCGCCTCTTTAAATTTCAGAAATGTAATATTAAAAAGTTTGTCAAAATCCCAAATCTGAAAATGACCCAAATGTCAATATACCGGTTGTCTACTTCTAAGCAGTTATTATATGACGGACGTATATCGAAAATATGGATCTTTTTTGGATTCTACTATATGTTTGATACACGGAGTTAGGGAATTGTTAAAATTCCGCCTGGTTAAGATCACGTAAATTTGAAAAATACAAAAATGTGATTTTAACCAGGGATGACTGTATTAAGTCGATATTTATATTTATAAACAGTTAAATATAGCCGCTGGAGTATTTATGCCTTATTTTTATAGGCAAGTAAAATATAAATATGAATTTCTAACTAATCCTAATAGTTCTGGTATCCAACCAAAATATTCGAAACCGGATATTCGATTGGAACGGTTAATTGCTAAATCTATATGCATCTATGTCAGTAACTCAAGATTTTTGCTTGAAAAATACACACCCAATGGCGCAATTTCCATATATTATGCTCTTTACTTTAGTAAAGATCTTAAACATTATGGTCAATCTCATTTGTTGTGATCTCAGGAATAGAATGGTTTCATCGTAGAACTTCCTTGTACGTATATATTCCTCCATTTCTCTTTCCAATCCCACTAATTCCTGCGTTCTCTTCTTGTTACGCGTGATACTAGAGTTAAACTTTTCAACGTCAGAACTATACTCACCCCCTTGGTCCAGTTCGTCAAAAGGGTACTCTTCCTGTTGTTCCGTAGTTGTTTCCAATTCTGTATGTGACATCGGACCAGAAAAAGACGACTCCAAGAGGTGGATTAATAATGACGTGTCCTTAGCTTCGTGTTTCTTGAGGATAGCTACTATATTATCCGGGACAGCTTCGTACTCATTGGTGTCCTGTATAGATAGAAAGATCGCCCTCCTTGAAATTCCGCAGAAATTGTGTTCTTTGGCTTCGAATACTTTTCTATTGTCTCAATAACCAATGTAATAGAATCCTGATTATTCCTTCTTTAACATTCTTTTGATTATATTCTTTCAAAACGTAGGCTAACTTGTGATAGAAATCGTATAAAGAAACTAAAAAATCGCCAATAAATATATCATCTCTTTCTATTAATTTAGTTAAAATTTTAAGTTTATTAATTATTGTTAGGATGTATTTTAAAGATCTAAAATCCGCTTCTATAGAAATCAGGTAATTTATGTCTTCAATTCATGAGAATAAAAGTAACTATTAATAACATCCTTTTGATCATAAAATGCCTGTAATGTATCATATGTAGAGTGCCATCTTATAAGTGATGGAAGTGGAATTGGGTTATAAGAAGGGATGTCCAATGTTTTCATACTCTTTATAACCTGAATAATACTGTTGAATAAATCCTTTAGTATTGGAATGCCGTTAAGAGGATGAAACATGATGAGGTTAATTTTGTGAGCAAAACATCCAAAAAACTTTTTCTCGAATGTGCTCAATGATGTTTCTGCTGTAAAAGGAATATTGTTGAACTCTTCTATTATGTCATTTTGATCTGTATTTTCTTTTATGTCTTCAGGAAACAATCTCAGCGATTTCAACATATTCGCTGCGTTGTCACTACAATAGCTTGACAACTTAGATTGTTCGATTGCATACTCTTTGCAAATGTCTCTTAGCTTGTTGTTGATTGTTAAAGAGTAGTGATCATCGATGTCGGTCAAGTCCAAAAGAATTGTGTAAGATGAAGAATTTTCAAAAGTTATTTTAATATTTACCCCTAACAATGAAGAAGGCCTTAGCGACCATATATCAAGAGCAATAGATGCATGTTCTCCCGCTTGTATTTGTTGTTTGATTAGAGATTGGACACTTGCAAAATACACGAATATTCGAAGCACGATTTTCCAAGTAGACGAATATTCGAATAATCTTCGGAATTTTGAAATATCTTAATATGCTGAAATTTTTTTAACAAATTTATTTTTATTAATGATTTCGTCATTGTGGTTTTAAAAACTAAATTTTGCATGTCTTTTTTTATTTAACTACAAAATTTAACTTTTTGACACCAAAAAATTAACGAATATTCGAATATTTTTTGAAAATTTTTGCAAAAATTGAAATTATTTTTAAAAAAAATCGGAAAACGAATACCAGAAATTCGATTTTTGGCGAATATTCGAAGTTTTTCAAAACGAATATTCGTAAGTCCAATCTCTAATCCAAAGATGAGATCATTTAATATAACGCAGATGAAAAGCTAAACACAAACAACAGATTTCCGATTATATTAAACTGAGATCTTGATAATAAGTAGGGGTCGGAAAATATGTGATTTGGTAAAAATCATATATTTTTACCAAATTTCAGGAAATTTTCCACCCATAATATCTCCGATTGGAAGGAATTCATATATTTTATTTTATAGAAAATTTGAAATTATAATTAGATTTTGAAAAAATCATATATAATCATTAGGGCACCCCAAATGCATAATTAGAATAGTTATATAGAATCTATATTTGTTTATGTTATAATGTATATATGAATATTATACTATATTAAACCTGTTCTGGTAAGTTATAAATGTCTTGTTTTGACATGTTGCATAAAATGTCCTTTTTTCAAAAAATAAATTTTAAATTTGCATAATTTCAACAATCTGACTCAACCAACTATAGCAAGAAGTTAATCCCATTATAAGGTAACCAGAAATATGCAATAGCAACAATAATTAGCATAGTGCTCAAATACACAACCCCTACCCCATGGACATTATTAGGTTCCGAAGAATTATTACAAATGTCTTATGATACAGACCATAGAAAATGTACCGATTTGAACAGCATATATCCAAATCATTGATGGGAAATTGGGAATTTGATTATATTTTGCAAGATTAAAATTCGAATTAGCACTAGAAACACAGATTTCAATTGTTTAAAATTGAAGGATGACGAAACTTATAAAGTTGACAATCAAATAGCCATGAGAGATTTATATCTTTGAAATAAGCTGTTTTAATATTTAAAAAGGAATAAAAACGGACTCAAAAGATTTATAGAAGACAAGGAAGTAAAAGATAAAGTGCAAATATAGTTTTCTTGGTAGGGTAGAACCAGAACAAGGAAGAAACAAAATGTCGGCAACTTTATATCAATCGAATGATTGAAATGAGATCATATTTTACAATGGCTTTAACGAAATGATCAGATAAATAAGGATCCGAGTAAGTAAATTGAAATAATATTTGAATAAAATATATAATATAGATATTCAAGGGCCCTTTAAAGGTTATTGTAAAAAAGTTTCAAACTACATATATTGTTAAACTAAATTTGCGATATATTTGTTATAAAATTAATAAATTAAAAATTTAATGTTTTGGAATTAATTCATTAAATATATTATCTTATGTTTCATTATCCCTCATACTTATATATTTATTTTTAAATATTAAATTAAGCCCAGTTACCCATAATAAATAACTTTATCATGTAGTATATTATTCATACGTAAATAGATAGCGTATTAAAGTGAAGCATAAGCTTTATATTCTTCTTCGTTTCATGTTTTTTGTTCACCTTCATGATTCCTCCTTATCTTTATGTTCTCACAGAATAGTTCTCAATTATCATGTTGAATATGATATACGCAATGATTGTTTTGTTCCATGTGTTTTATACAGCCTTGCCGGTATCGATCCATGGCTATCGAGTATGGTACAAGATCCACGAGAATCTGGCTGGCTCCCCGCCTGTTGTTCGATCCGATCCGTTTTAATAAATTGTGCAGAATGGTACGATGTATTTCTTCTCAAAGTTGTAGAAGATGCTTCGATGTGTGTTATTTCTTGTTCCGAGACCCCGCCGCAAATACATTAACTTCGGCAAACATACGAAGTGGACTCAGAGGTTACATATTATTTCTTCCTCATATACAATGCGTAAGCTAATCGTCAAAATGATGTAAATAAGGAAGTAAGTTTCCCCATTGTGGAAATGTTTGTTGTACACGGGTGTTAGTTCCTCTTCACTACTCAGTATATCTTTATTTGGATTAGAAGAATGTGGTATCTTGTAGTTTGAATGTAGAGAAGCTGGTTCTGGTTGACTTGGAACTCCAAAAAGAATTATACGGGATTAATCTGGTCTTTTGTACCCATTACACACTAGAAAACTCAAGCAAGTTGTTCGGCTGTGAGGAAGGAGTTGCAGATTATAAGAATGTATAGCCAGGAATATACTGTCCAAACATATTTTGGACTGATGTCTTAAAACGAAATCATGCGGATAATATGGAGATATCACAGATGACTTGTCTCGCATTGAAATACTTTTGTTAGTTTGTTCAATATAGATCTTGTAGAAGCACATGGTGGGTGTTTAGAGAACTTTGAGTTAGAAATGTCTTATATGTTAGCAATACGTGCTTTGATCGATTTGTAGTTGGGCATTCCCTATCGGATCATTACCTGGTCAACATTTGGTATGATGACTAGGGTGCGGATAATATGAAAATCCACATATCACATATAAATCCACATATCGAACTGGAAATCTCGGCTCAAATTATAATGTAGTGTCATATATATCCACATATCAGACCCCTATTTTGGGAGAAAATGGGAAAATAAAAAGTTCGAATTTTCCCAAAATTTTGTTATTAAATGATTTCTAACGTATAGTTGTATATGTAGATATCATTTCAGAGAAAATTAATGAACTTTTGGTTGATAATACAAAATTTTACAACTCAAATATGGACAATTTCAAGATTGTCAAAAAATTTTTTGTATATACTTTTCAAATGATAAGAAATATCTTAGCTATGTTATTTTGTTGAAATAAACGCATAGAAGCATTTTCAGGCAAAAATTTTGAGAATTTTTCAATTTTGATTTTTTGAACACCATGAAAATATAATTGATAAAAAATAAAAATTTTCATAGTTTAAGCAATAAAAATCATAGAATCCATGCCAATTGAACACGAGAAACATGCTAGAACATAAACTTTCAGATGTATTGGGTGAAAATATGCCTACTTTGAAAAATCACATATTTTATCGCCAAAAAGTCACATATTCACATATCTTTAGGACACAAAAAAGTCACATATTATCCGCACCCTAGTTATTAGACATTCCAAATTTTATCGAAAATGATTTGAATCGATATCTCGAAATGTATAATCGATATGATATATCGATATTTAAGCATTTGTCATGATTTTTTTAACACTTTTCTCCAAATTTCATTAAAATTACACACATATCTGCAATTACTAAATACATAAAAAATTTCAAAAAAACGACTAAATTAACATAAAATGGCCACTTTATAGAAAACGAATGTGTTGATTTGCTTCCAAATACACACTGGATATCGTTTGAACGTTTAAAGTTACACAAAATGGAATATGTTTCATTTCAAATGAGTTTTTCAGCATAGATATCAATTTTATTAAATATCGAAAATTACCCCGTATCGATATCGGTTATCGAAAAATTTTGATTGTTTTTCGATTACCATCTCGATCAAGATCAAKACTTTGAATGTCTATTCCATACACGTGTACCTGTTATTAAATACTGGTGCATAATTCTACTGTCCAACTCAAAACGCCTATTTTCTATAAATCTAAGCATGTTTGAAAGGAAACCTTCTATTATGTCTTTTTTCTTTGCCTTCGCCTTCAATTTACTAAAGAAACTTTCGCATCGGTTTGCGGTACGGATGCCCAAATTTCATACAGGTAGGCGAAGATTTTCCATACATTCTTTGTATATAGAGAGCCAGTTTTTCTTAAAATACTCCTTAAGTTTAGGCGAAAGTTGTTCAATTAACTCTTTTGCAGTTTCATATGAATTACAATTCAATATTTTGACCACTTTTTTTAATTCAGAATATCTTTCATTTAAATTCATTTTTCTTTTTGCCACGTAAATTCCCTCTGAAAAATTTTTATTATATGTAAGTACCAAATTCCTAAATTCGCATTTTTGAAATATGTTTTCACAATATTTCTTTCGCTAAAATCTTTGTCGGTATAAAAGGAAACTGTCTTTGAAAAATCAAAAAATTGTTTTGCATAAACAAATACCGGATGCAAAGTTTCAAGAGTTTCATTTTTACATATAAACCAAAGGAATACTTCACTATGACCTTCAGAATTGACTACAAGAAGAACAAATAAACTCCAATGTTTTTCAATTACACCAAAAGTTGAATCCATTAAAACTAATTCACCAAAATTCTTATATATTTATCATGAACTCGTTGAAATAAATATATGCAAAGGCATTGTCCTCAAAATCTTTTAAAATCTTTAAATTGTCTTCGTTTTCTATGATAGTGAGTTGATCTTCTTTTTCTATTTTTTTGTATGTTTTTGTCAAGTTGTGGAGGTTCTTATTTGTTAGTTTAATTCCATGTTCTTTGAAGAGTAAATCTGTCACCAAATGAGAAGATGCTTTAAGCTTTTTGGCGTTTATTATGTCTTTCATCATTTGTGTACTAATCTCTGGAGTTTTGAGGGTTATAACTGGATGTGTGGAATGTTTCGTTACTTTGTTGATCAATAGATAGTTGGAGCGACAAATGATGTTAAGTTCGAATGGACATCCGTGTTTCTTTGTCTTGCTTTTTCTGCTGTGTACATTGGTGATGGAATTCTCTGTTTGTTTAGAACCAAATTCACAAGCGAACTGGAGCCGGTAAAAAATTAAGTTCTTGTGAGTTTCTGGACAGTCTGTAATAGTCGAAGGTAGCTTCTTTTTGTTTTTTAGAGTTTCGCTTCTTTTTATGGAAAGGCGTATCTTTGAGTGATTCTGATAGGCTGCCAACGCCTTAAGAAAGCTAGATAATGAATAATACCTCTTTCCTATACATATATCTATCTCGTTTATCGTGTTCTTTCCGTTTTTCATTTTAAAAAATAAAATTTCAAATTAATATGTTCAGAACACAAGCGCACAAGTCTCCACTTGAGACATAAAATTCCAACTACATGCCCTAGAACAGTATACCTCAGGAGCGTTTCTTTATAGAATTCAGAAGATCGTCACTACGAGCACGGGCCGAAATATCCCAATTAGCAGAAATTGCAGTGCTAGACAATGTCATAAATCGATATATACATGGAAATAAAAAATGACGATTTTAGTCCTATACCAAGCTGCGGATTTATTCAATAAACGCGCCATGTTGATAAAAGTGAAGATGTGAGGAATGGCCATGATTAATGGGGAAGTCTTGAAAGACAAGCAACCAAATTAACTTCCGACTTCACCAAGCACATTATATTCAACACGAAATTGTATATTGGAAGTGATTTTTGGAAACCCTTGAATTACCTTTACTATACATACCACAATATATGTTTCTGACGACTCATTAAGATATAATACCAGAAGAAGACAGTACCCATCTCATTTTCAACTCTTGGTCATATATAGGGACTTTAACTAAGACTCACATCAATTGAAAATCTATTCGATGGGTTGTAAAAAGAATTCTATGAAATATAGGGTGAATAAAGTTAATTAACACGCGACTGTTTCTCTTCTTAGACTTTAAATCTATGGGGAAGGAAAATATATCCAAAGTTGACAAACAGTATTTATTGGGCATGCTTTTTGATGTTGTAATATGTTTGACAAAGCATTTTACTAATTTCGAAGATGAATTGTCTGGGGTACATTTAACAAAGAAGTACTTAAATAGAATCTCGAAAATGTAAATTATTATAGAGAAAACTAACGTTCAAACATCTGAATAAGTTTGAAAGATGAGATTCAAATAAGAGAGAAGTATTGGATTTACATTTCTAGAATAAAGCTGGTTAAAGAAGAATTCCAAAAGAAAAGATCACACATGTTGCCAAAACTAAATTMTACATATCAAGCGTAATGAGGAAATAGCCATTCATAGAACA
>JASNJN010000125.1:0-23788 GCA_030180075.1 Mikrocytos mackini | reverse complement strand
TTTGAGTTTCATAGAAGAAATTTTGACTGATTTTGCCCTTTAGACTCGGAGCCGAAACAAAAGGAATTTATGCCTAACACTGATGTTACAATGAAATTAAAGTTTTTGAGCGAAAGCGCTTGTTCTAGTTGGATTAATTCAACAATTGATCGAAACGGACTCATATTCACTGCTTCAACTGGAAAAAAGAAATTAAAAGACAATGTAACAGCACGCTACTTTTATTGTAAATACAACATTAACAAGGACCCCATATGTATACAGGCACTATCTACAACAGGAAAATTCATAAAATGCCCGGCTTATTATATAACTTACAAAGCTAGAAACGGAAGGATGAGTGTGGAATACAAAACTAAACACAATCACGAGATTAACCCTAAGTTTTTGGGAATTAACAAAACACTAAGGAATGAACTTTTAAAAGACATCAATTCACAAGTTTCATTGAAAGACTTATACAAAAAGATAATGAGCGATAACTTCCGAAATAAGCACCCTGTGGCGGATCGTATTGGAATGAACTACTTGCGTTCATTAAAAGATAAGTATTCTAAATTCGCTCGAAATGATTTGGAATGTTATAAGTCGTTTTTAGGTGTAGTTTTGAGCCACGTTGAAAATCAGCAATGTATTTCCATTTTATTGAAGCTGCAAGGAGAAAATAACCCTTTATACGAACGATTAGACGAAGATGACATGGTTTTCGCTTTTACATCACTGCTGATGTTAGGAAATGCAAGAACAACAATAGACAATGATATTTTAATTGACAGTACACATAAAAGTAATCGTTACAACTTTAAGCTAACTAGTTTCTTTACTATACATGAGACACAGAGAGCCTTTCCATGTTTGTTCGTTATTTCATCAAAAGAAAGCTTGGACATATTTGATACTGTTTTAGAGGAATTTCAAAAGATAACAAATATGAATCCTGCAACCAAATACGTTCTGTCAGACATGTACCCAACTTACTACAAATTATGGAATAAGAACGTAAATTTGGACAGTGTGTGGCTGTGGTGCCAATGGCATGTGAAAAAGGCAATCTTCAGAAACATTAASTWGWAACATTATAAACCGGTTTTTAACTTCAATGGCCTTCTTACTGTTTTTAATTTTCAAGTTAATGTTTCTGAAGATTGCCTTTTTCACATGCCATTGGCACCACAGCCACACACTGTCCAAATTTACGTTCTTATTCCATAATTTGTAGTAAGTTGGGTACATGTCTGACAGAACGTATTTGGTTGAAGGATTCATATTTGTTATCTTTTGAAATTCCTCTAAAACAGTATCAAATATGTCCAAGCTTTCTTTTGATGAAATAACGAACAAACATGGAAAGGCTCTCTGTGTCTCATGTATAGTAAAGAAACTAGTTAGCTTAAAGTTGTAACGATTACTTTTATGTGTACTGTCAATTAAAATATCATTGTCTATTGTTGTTCTTGCATTTCCTAACATCAGCAGTGATGTAAAAGCGAAAACCATGTCATCTTCGTCTAATCGTTCGTATAAAGGGTTATTTTCTCCTTGCAGCTTCAATAAAATGGAAATACATTGCTGATTTTCAACGTGGCTCAAAACTACACCTAAAAACGACTTATAACATTCCAAATCATTTCGAGCGAATTTAGAATACTTATCTTTTAATGAACGCAAGTAGTTCATTCCAATACGATCCGCCACAGGGTGCTTATTTCGGAAGTTATCGCTCATTATCTTTTTGTATAAGTCTTTCAATGAAACTTGTGAATTGATGTCTTTTAAAAGTTCATTCCTTAGTGTTTTGTTAATTCCCAAAAACTTAGGGTTAATCTCGTGATTGTGTTTAGTTTTGTATTCCACACTCATCCTTCCGTTTCTAGCTTTGTAAGTTATATAATAAGCCGGGCATTTTATGAATTTTCCTGTTGTAGATAGTGCCTGTATACATATGGGGTCCTTGTTAATGTTGTATTTACAATAAAAGTAGCGTGCTGTTACATTGTCTTTTAATTTCTTTTTTCCAGTTGAAGCAGTGAATATGAGTCCGTTTCGATCAATTGTTGAATTAATCCAACTAGAACAAGCGCTTTCGCTCAAAAACTTTAATTTCATTGTAACATCAGTGTTAGGCATAAATTCCTTTTGTTTCGGCTCCGAGTCTAAAGGGCAAAATCAGTCAAAATTTCTTCTATGAAACTCAAATTATCTGTGGCAATATCTTTTTCATAAGAAGGAATAGAAGTTTTTTCCTTTTTGAAAGTCGATCTCTGTTTGGAATCTGTTGTAAGTGTTTTTGTAGAACGTAGTGGTGGTTTACTTATGTAGTTTCAACATCTAGTACTTTCTGATCAGATTTCAGGTCATCGCAAAAAAAGAATGACCGATTGTCATCGTCTTCGCTCCCTGTAGTTTCTGTAAAACTTGAACACGTGATGTCTTCATATCCTGAGCTTAACGTAACCATTAATAGCTCCTTATAGTATTGCTCGCGTTCTTCGTTGTTTTTATAATTGTGTTTACCAAAGTAAGGAAGTTTTAGCTCTTTGTCTTTCTTGATGGGTAAATTTTTTCCCGAATCTTTAAATTTTGAATGATTGTTTGTAGTGATTCTTTGAAATGAAGCCTTACTGTTGCTATTTGACACACAGGTTTCCTTCGAGTCCATTATGTCGGTATTACTCTCATCTGACGTCTGTTTGTGTCTTCTATATTGAATTAGAGCGCTAAATATCGTATTCTTTTGGCTCAGATTTCATTTTCCCCCAAATTGTTTCAATTTCCCTAAATTATTTCATTTTCCCCCAAATCATCCCATTTTCCTCAAAATCATCCCAATATCCCCAAATTATTTAATTTTTCATCATGTAAAATATCATTTTCCCCCAAATTTCAAATTGTAAAAATTTGGATTTTGGAAATTTCCAAATTTTAAACCGGTCGTTTATCGAGATGGTGTCGGTTAAATCACCGTCTGAGCGTTCGGTTTAGTGGATTTTCCCCCGGAAAATACAATATATTTCAAAAAGTATCATTGGTGATTATTTTAGATTTTGGGCCGATTTCAAATAATTTGGGGGAAAATGTGATGGAAGCCGCCAGATGGGGAACCAAGTTGGTCTGTCCCGTCATTAACGCTTTAACATGGGGCCGCAAGGCCCACAATAAAAAGACGGGCCCGGAATCAATTCATGATTTCCTGGCCACAGGCCCGGTAAACCGCCCAAAGGGAAGGTGAACCATGAATACCAGTTCTCAACGAGAAGATGGTAGAGCTTTGCGACAACCCCTTGGGTTCATCGCATAGACCTAAAGGTCTCCGTTTTATTTTACCCTTGGTGAATAAACGGAGTGGTATAACTAGATACCACAGCGACCTGGTAAATAATACCCCAGTCACCTGACCATTCCTTACGCGCCAAAAACCCCAAGGGGAAGAATAGGCAAAAGTAAGGGGGTTTGATAGGCTGATCTATTAACCCTTTAAGGGTTATCACATGGCCTTAAACGGCTCTGGGGGAACCAGGAGTAGGCAAGGGAGATCCAAAGCAAACCGCCAGGTTGAAATAGAATCCATTGGTTTCACAGGGAAAGGCTGATGTGACTAGAGTTTCCAATTACCGGGTCTGTAAAATTATACCGGTTTCCGAATTTAGCTTCGGTAACCGGTATTCCGTGCCATTGAGATAATATACAAAATACCAAGGAAATTTGAAATAATTCAATTTAAAATGGAAATTTTCACCTAATTTACCTTTATAATCCCAACCAAACACATTTATGGCATATAATGTTACAAAACATAATTATTAGTAAAAGTAAAAGGTGGAAAAGTTAGTATGTTTATATAGTATCTTATGTTAAAATAACTGAACAAGGTTTCCATAATGTAACATTTTATTCATATTATTATAATTTTTATTTCCTATTGCGTTTCTGCAATTTTATTTATACACTCCTGTAATATTTTAGTATTGATAAAAGGAATTAAAATAACCGACTAAAATTCCTATTATTGTAAAAAACATCCAATATGAATTGACCTTGTTTATTCGTATTAAATGACTATCTCCATGTTTAAAACTAAATTCCATCATCTTTATAGCTCAACATTCAAAATTAAATTAAAAAAACATCATCTGGAAATTCGTGCTTGAAATATTAATAAAATAAAACGATATTCATGCATATTATATTTCAAAGAATTTATAATTATAATTACCGGTATTATTTCCGAAATAATCGAAAACGGTATTGCTAAAATACCGGTATTGATTTTGGAAACTCTAGATGTGACCAGGCGATATCGCCTCAATAAATAATCATTAGTTGTTGGTTTAAAAGGGTCTCTCACGGTAAGGTACATGAATATTCACAATATATTGAACCAATACTAATCATTGTCCGGTTATAACGTATTTTTGGATATAACGAACCAGATTTTGCTAACGTACCACTACGTTATAGAGGGGTTTGACTGTACCTTGAAATTTTTACCAATCCAAATGAAGATTTATATCAACTCTTATTTCTTGATTTAAATAAATTAGAAGAAAGATATAAAAAGGTATCCGTCTCAGAAGAAGACAAAGTAGTTACTAAAGAAAAGATATACAAACTTTACTCGGAGACTATTTTCATAAGGATGGATTTAAAAGAACAACATACACAATTGGCTCAAGAACTCATTCATATAAATTATCTCGAAGCTTACTTTATATACGTTCTTAACAACGAGATGATACAGGCTGTCTTTCCATTAATAACTTCAAACAAAGACGATGAATTAAAAATAAAAGACTTTAATTAAAAAAAAACAATTCTTGGCTGAAATGAAAAAACCTAATCAATTGACCTGGGATGAAACGAGGCAAGAAATCAAGGGATTATATAAAAAAATTACAACTGAAATTCATGGCCAAATAGAAAATGGAAGGCTAATAATAAATATCGCGAAAAACCAAGAGGTTACTAACTGTTTTGAACCAGATACAAAAGATAATGAAGCTTTCATTTCTAAAATAAAGACTTTAGTTGTTATCATCGATGAAGTTGATATACCATTGATAAAGGATGATGGTAGTTCAACGCCTGAAAAGTTAGAAGACAAACTCAATTTCTTTCTTTACAACACAATTTTTCTAGAACATGAATGTCCAACCCATTATACATCTCCAACAAGCATACAATTTATATTTTGTTCAATACTTCCACTCGATATATCTTCTACATCTCGTTCTTATCCACAATTAACAACATTCACCGACTTCAATAACAATAACATGATTTCATATGGAGAATTAAAGCCCATAGACTTTGTTAAATTAATAACTAACCAGGAGAATTCTGATAATCCTGATAATTTAGGTAGGCTAACTGATTGCCTTTGTAAAAATAGTAAATCCATAGGGCCATATTTAGAGAAGTCGTTAAATAAAAAAGATTCCAAGATAATTGAAAAACTATGGGCATCTTGTTTACAAAGTGTGGCCGAAATAGTTGAAACAAATGTTACAACAACAATTTATTCTGAAAGAACAAAGATAAACGACGCCCTCCTTACTTTTTTTATGGAAATATTTGGGCAACCGATTAATTCTTTACTTAAAGATAAAGTTAAAGTTAAATCACATCTACAATGAGTGTTTAATTTAGAAGAAAATAAGAATTTGAAGGCCGAGGAATATGAAAAGTTGTTAAAACAACAAGAAGAAATCCAAGACAAAATAAACCAATTAGTTGAAGATAACAAGAATACGACTTCAGAACAAAAGAAAAGGGACTTGAAAATTGAAATAGCAAACCACACTAAAAAAATGGAAGATGTTGAAAATGAAGTTAGAAATTTTTGCGAACAAGTTGCAAATTTAGAAGACGAACTTCAAGCAGTTAAAAAACAACCTACAAAATTTAAAACAAGACGAATTCTACATTTTTTAAAAGCAAATAAACCAAGAGGTAGTATCTGTTTACAGAAAGCATTCCATTTCTCATCCGAAGTAACAATGAAAAATTTCTGGGAGAGTTATTCTAAACTTACTCCAAACCCGAACTTGGATGACCACGAAAACTTTAAAATCACTATTAATTATAAACAATTAGAAGAACTTTACAAAACTAATACCACTACAATAAAAGGTAACAAGTTAAAAGTTCTTTGGTATTTATACAATACAGGGTATGTTTTCGCCAGTTATATGATAAAGGAAGGTAGAAAGAAAGATCGATGGTTTATAGTGTTTAAATGGGTAAATCATCAAAAGAGAATCGCATTCAAACACGAATATTCATACCGCACGGCCAATAATGTTTTTTTTGGAGATGGTAAAGGGAAAACAAGTATAGAGAAAATTCAGCTAGAATTTCTTAATGGAAAAAAATTTCAACAATTGTTTAAAGAAATAAAAGTTGAGATGTCAAAAAAAACTAGGAAGACATTTATGGAACATGAAAAAAAACAAACACAGTCAAGGCAAAATAAGTTTAATATAGACGAAAAGCAGTTCCAAGAAGAATTTATAAAGGAGTTTAGGAAAAGTATTATTAAAAAACTAAAGCTGAACTGGCCCAGTATAGATGATGATCAGGTTGACGAACTATTTTATGCCGAAAACGAAGAATATTTGGAAATATGGATTAAACAAAAAGATATGGATTTTACAAAGGAATCGTGTAAGATTGATACATATGGATTTATCAACTTCCGAGACGATCAGAACGATTTATATATAGTCGTCGAACTGAAGGAAGGGAATCAAACTTTTAGAGATTTTACATTATTGTATGCTGAAAATAAACACTATTGCGATATAGACGAATTAAAAGACAAAAACGTTTTATATGTAATCGCGACTTTGGTTCCTCCTACCGACATACCATTGAATGAAAACAATATTGGATTTGAAATGAAAGGGGTCCTTACATTTATTCCATATTATAAAAAGAAGCGGGGTCTAAAGTATTTAACATGGAATGACCACAATCCCATCGACGGAGTATACTTATTTTAGCAGTAAATAAGTACAAGATATTAATGTTGATATATATTAGAAAATAACATATGCATTTAACGTCTTTAAATATACGATCAAAATCTGACACATTATTTTGCTTGTTTAAGATACAACTAATAAAATATTCACTTGTAAATTATTTATAAAACGTACTTTATACACATGTAATTAACTATATTGAATAAACTAAAATTCCATTGCAATTCTCAATCGCGAATATTATATGGCTTTATAAATTCGCTAAATTACAAATGAATTTAAGTATAAATCTTTCAGTTTCATTTTTATTCGTCAAAGGAAATAAATGATTTTCTTCGTTAAAATTCACAAAGTATTTTGTTTTTGATTTAATATTCTTTGCAATCGATTTTGAAGATTCCCAACAAGTAACCGTATCTTTAGATCCATGTAACAAAAGTAATGGAAGATCAAAATCCCTTGCTTTCTCGAAATTCCTATCTGTCAGTTGCAATAAATTTATGGACGAATTTGCCGATATAAAGTTATCTCTTTTGACTTCTTTTAATTTCCTTATAATGTCCATTCCTTTTGGATCATTGCTCATAATCTTTTCGAAGTTTTTTAGAATGTCGAATATGGGTGTTCTGGGAAACAAAACTCTAATTATCCTGAGTGGGCGTTCCATTACGAGTCTTGTAACGTACAGTGCTTTAGATAACCCCAGAAAAGGAGAAATCAAAACCACGCCTTTAAACATGTCTTTAAAGTCGGGGTCTACGGCCAAATTGAAGGCTAAGTTACCACCAAGAGAATATCCCATAAGAAATACTGGCTCTATAAACATTCCCTTTTCTTTGAGATGGTCTACGAACATTCTGAAATCATTTTTATAGTCGTTGAGTGTATGTACTTCATAGTCGACCCCGCCAGACTTGCCGTGGCCTTCTAAATCAAACCCGCAGATGTTAAGGTTCTTTTTGTGAAAGTTTGTAATCAAATCAAAGTATTCCAATGTTTGCTGGTTACCAAGATACCCGTGCATCGATATTACAGTTCCTTCTGTTTTAGTTTCTGTGCAATAACATACAGAATAGATAGAGCTTCCTCTTTTGTTCTTGAAATAGAACTCTTCCGTTTTCATAGAGTTTAATTTTAAAATTGAAGTGTGTAAGAGTATACGAGGACATGATGTGTGAGTTTCAACGCGAAATATCTCGGTTTAATATTTTCTATACCTCTGGCCAATATGGCTCAGTTTCTAACTTTATTGAGTATAATATCTAAAAACATTAAGTTATCTCTGTAGTAAACTCCGAAACTAACATCATTGTGCAGTGTTGATGGAATGAGTGTAGATTTACACCAGTTGTATTTATGGAACTTGTAATTTGCCCTATAAACATTTGAATTTTATGGCTTTCTTTGTTGTTAATATCATTTAGGGTTCAATAGAGCGGTTAATTAACCCCATTTGTGGCACCACATATTCTTAATCCGAATAAATATAATTTTTTCATTTTTAGGTTTCACCAAGATCAGATTCATTTGGAAATTTTTAGAGTTGCACATATAGCTATACTACACAATACTCTGTTGAAACTTACATTTTAACTAAAAACGAAAATTCCTTTATATATTTTTAAAAATAAAATGGAAAAATTTTCTTCGCTATTAGAAATCGACTTAAACACATTCAATGTTCAATTGTTTGACGAGGCATTACTTCTACTGAACCGAACACCTCCCCTATCACAGTTAGAACTTTCACAACTACAAAGCATCCTCACAGGGTTCAGAAATTCACCTGATGCTTGGATATTGACCGACAAAATACTAAACAACTCGTCGGTTTTTGCATCTAAATGTATGATAACCTCTGTTCTGCGACACAATATTCAGATACGTTGGCCATCATTTAGCGAAACCCAGAAAAACGGCTTAAAATCATTCCTTATTTCATACATGCTCGAATTCTGCCAAAAGAACGATATAGTAAACGTTCAGGAACACCGTACAGTAGTAACCAACCTTAATTTGTGTATCATACAAATACTTAAACACGATTGGCCTAATAATTGGAAGTCATTCATCAACGATTTATTAAACACAGCCCAGAAACATCCAGGAACTTGCTATAACACAATATCACTCCTAAGAATTCTTACTGAAGAAATCTTTGACAATGAATCATCTGGACTGACAAGGAAAAGAAAACTCGAGATGAAAACTGGACTTTCAGCTCAATTCAGTGTGATATTCAATTTCTTCCAGTTTCTTCTTTCCCAACCACGTAACGAAACATTCGATAAAATATTAATAGAGCTCTTTACAACATTGGCATACTTTCTGTCGTGGATTCCACTGGGCTTTTTATTTGAGACCAATTTGCTCACTATGCTATTCAACTATTTATCAGAGCCATTATTTACACCACATGTATTTAAGTGCATTAACGAAATAGTTTCGCTCAAGCTTGATCTGTTGAACTCAAACCCTGCACATTTGAAAGCACTATTTAGTCTCTATAAAAAAATAGTTTTGAACTTCGCGACTGTTCCAACACATTACATTAACGACACAGAAATACATAGTAACTTGGTAACCTTCATAACAACTTTTTTATCAAACGCAAGCTATCTAAACATCCTAGAAAAGGAAAGCTCCACAGACGAGGAATCTGCGAATGCTCTGAAGATAAGCTTGAATATTCTAATCGCTAACAACACATTTACGAACGAAACAGTATTCAAAATGATAATAGACTTCTTGGTTGGGTTTACCAAAGAATTAGTAAGTGTTAACCACCAAGTTTCGGGGGCCTCTTTCTTCGCATTAAACAACACGTCAACTGTTTCTAACATAAGGCAGAAAAAGATTGACTTTTATGGAGTTGAGCTATTTCAAAAGATACTAGAGCTATGCATTAACAACATGCTTAAGCCCAAAGAATTTATAATTGTAGACGATGATGACATACTAGGACCGGTTACTATGAAAATATCAGAATCTGATTCTCTATTACTTTTCAACAATATTAAGATTATAGTGCGAAATATATTAACACTTCTTCCGGAATTTACAAAACGGTTTTTGATCACGACTATTGACAATGCAGAGAGGGACTTAAAGCTGATAAACAGCACATCTTGGGTAATAGGGTGTTTGAGTTGCATTTTACCTTCTGCTGATGAAAATAAATTCTTAAAAGAAGCTATCCGAATTCTTCTTCGTTATGTAATCAACTTTGGCATGTCTATTGAAAAAGCATCGGTGGCTGCAAACATAATGTTCATATGTAGGAATTACACGGAGTATTTAAAGAAATCGTCTAACTTTGTACAGGTGGTAATATTTAAGCTTTGGGAGTTTTGTGGCGAGGATGTTCCTGGTGTTAAGGAAATGGCAGTAGAAACATTACTGCATATTTCAAAGTCGATAAATAAAGAACTTATAAAGTCTACTACACAAGCAAACAACAAGATGTACAATCCAAACGGATGCTACAACGGAGAGAAGTTCATAAACACCGTTCTTTTAAATTATAAAGGAGTGAGGGACGATTTGGAGCCACACAACAGAACTGTGTTTGTTGAGTCAATAGCTTACGTAATAAAAGCAGAAGAAAATTTCAAACTTAGAGAAACTTACATACTTACTTTGTTAAAAGAAGAAATAGCCGACTGGAATTTCATAATTGAAAACACAAGTAAAAGTAGCAACTATTTATTAAGCAGCTGTGGAAACCAAACACCAAGTGTTAGACTGGCGAGTATTTGTAGGACTTATAAGAATATAGCAGACTGTTTAGGCATTTACTTTAGAAACATATTCGAAGAGATTATGAATGATGGGTGCAATATGTACTCAACTTTTGTTAATTTCTTTATAGAGAAGTTTAAATCCGAGGGACTACAAGAAGGAACGCAGATTAAGCTTACCTATGCAGATAAAGAGAAGTTAGCGTTTATATCGGGGTTTGTTCAACTAATAACAGCTTTCTTTAAAAAATGTGCGGAACAATCTGTTGAGAGTATCCACGGGATAATTGCAAAGTATCAAAACACAATTGTAGAAAAACTGTTCTATAATTACAATGTGTTACCAGATGAGTGTAAAGATTCAGGCATACTAAGCTTGTGCGCATTCTTAGTAAAACAGAATAATAATATGACAAACATAATTTTGAATGTCATCTTCAAGCCTTCGGTAAATATGATAAACAAGAACTTCGAGGATTATCCGGAACATAGAATAAATCTTTTCGAACTCATATTTAACGTGTTGAAGCACTCGTTTACTTTCCTAGACACGCAGCCAGAAGAAGCAAGAGATATGATAGTAGAGGTTTTGTTGTGGGGAACTAAACATTATGATTCAACAGTAGTAGAGTCAGCACTGCAGTCATTCTTAATTTGGAATAAACATATAGGCTACGTTAAGTTTGAAATAGCGTTCTACCAAAAGTATCTTATCAAACTAATACTTGAAATGCTTTCTTTGATACTTATTGAAAGGAAGGAAGAAGGTAAGTTACTTATTTATAGTTTCCTGGCATCTTTATTATACATTGTAGAGGGTGGGAAGTTAAGTACATTGATAAACGAAGAGGCTGCAAAATATCCAAACAACAAAATATATGTCGCGAATAAAATAAAAGAAGTATTGGTACAGGCTTACAACAATATCGCAGAGGCCGAAGTGAACAACTACATTAGTTCTATGTTTAGCAGCTGCAACAACGAAAAGGAATTCGAAGCTATAATGGACGACTTCATGATAATCGCAAACCAGTTCAATGTCTAAGTAATAAATGAAAGTATGGATAACTTTAAACTATTTAATTACCGATCGGTTGGAGCTTTTGTATATAATTTTACACTTACTCGTCTTTTTAATATACTGCTCAATTATGTGGTGGTTCTCTTTATTATCTGAGAAACAACCTCGCACGTCCATGGTCTGTAGATTCGCAGCTTTTGTGGTATATTCTACTATTTGAAGAGGCAGGTGTTTAATGTGCATGACACTTAGAAAAGACAGACTTTTTAAGTTTTCTAGAATATACTTTATGCCTTGTACAGTGACATTATTACATCTAGCTAACGTTAAACTCTTTATTTCTGGTTGGAAATTAACCAAACTCTTTATAGCTTCATCTGTAATATTATAACAGCAATAAAGATTGATGGATATCACACTGTTCTGACTACTAACAAGACTGTCTAGTATTTTGTTGAAAATACAATCATCCAGGAATTGACAGTAAGAAAGGTTTAGCTTTTTCACGCACCCGAAGTTATTCTTTAAAAACTTATCACAGAAAATGTCGAATATTCGCTCATTTGTAGATGAATTTATGAATAACCAAAGCTGTGTTAAGTCTAGATTTGTCTTCTTCGTGTATAAATACTTTTTAAGTAAGTCTGAATATTTTCTACAGGCTAACATGCCGAGCATTTGATCAATTAACGTTGTATGTCCAAATATTTTGAAGATAAGTTCATTCTTTAGCTCAACCATCGGGTTTGTGATTTCTAAAACAGCCTTGCTGCCTAAGTCCTCGTCTATTAAGGTTGTCAGAGAAGTTGCATCGGTACCCTCGTCTATACTTTCGTCATTTGGTTTCTCTGAAGTGGAATTATTAGAAAGTTCGTTGTACACATGCTCAACGATCTCTTCAAGTTTTGCTGATTCCGTTTTACGTTCTATACTCGATGACGTCATGGTATGGCGTGTATTAGCAATATGTGTTTAGTCTGTTGAGCGAAGGAAACAAATGGTAAACCAAAAGAAATCGAAAATAAAAAAATACCACCAACGAGCTCATAAGAATCCACTAGCATTAAAAATACAAGAAGAATGTTCCACCCACAATATTACAACCCGGGGCGGCCCAGATTTAGTGAAATTTGACCATTTGAAAGAGTTTCCTCAAATTTTGGACATCGGCTGCGGATTTGGTGGAATGTCGAACTATTTATCAAACAAATACCTTTCCAAGAATGTACTGGGTTTAGAAATACGGCCAATGGCACTTGAATATTGTAAAAACAAATACAATAAGGAAAACTTGGAATTTATGGAGTTAAATACTATGCTAGACTTAGTACGAGTTATTCCAAAGAATTCTGTTGAATTATTGTTCATTTGTTTCCCTGACCCGCACTTCAAGAAGAAAGACAACAAAAAACGAATCATAAATACCGCTACAATAAGCGAATATCATTATATTTTAAAGCCAAATGCGTTATTGATTACAGTTAGTGATGTTGTTGAGCTCTCAAATTGGAACCGCGAGAGGTTAGAAGAAAGCCTTCTTTTTAGAGAAGAACTGGATGATAAAATAAGAGAGGAATTTTTCGACGTTATTTCGAATTCGGATGAAGCCGATAAAGTAAAAAGAGAAACAAACAATTTAGACGTACATCTTTCGGTGTACCAGAAAATATAAACGGGTATTACTGTAATTAATAAATTATTTGACAAATCACCGTTACCTTTTTAATTATTTATTTATCCAAATGAGAAAGAGAAAGTTGAGCCTCCACTTCTTCTTGATCGTCTTCGGCTTCCTCCAAATACATCACTGAAATCAAAGCCCCCAAACCCTCCGGAGTTACCTCTACCGCCTCTTCCGCCGAACCTTCTTTCATTGTCGTACTCTTTTCTCTTTTGTTGGTTTTTTAAACCTTCATATGCTCTGTTTATTTCGGCTATTTTGGAACTGCACCAATCTTTCTTTTCTTCGGAACATCTATCTGGGTGGAACTTTAATGTCAGCGCTCTATATTTTTTCTTTATTTCCTCATCATTGCTTTCGGGTTTAACGCCGAGGATTCTGTAAAGGTCTGTTCCTTTGTTGGATTCGTCTGTTTCAATTTGGCTATATTTCTGTCTGAAGTGATCACTTTCTTCCCCGGTTGTCTCTCCTAACCTTATCTTAAACTTGTCTGGATTTCTTTTCACTTTATTGTAATAGTTGAACGCTTTATTACACGTGCTCTTGGCATCTTTGTATCGGTCAAGGTCGATTAAGATATCTATTTTGTTATCAATGTTCTCCACACTTCTTCTGCACCGTATTGCGCTATTGGCCCACTTTAATGCCTTTTCCAATTGATCAAGTTCTCCGTCAGCGCTATCCTTAAAAGCGATACTAACTTTTCGTGAAATAAATTGACCCATGGCCTTATTGTTCAGTATTTTCCCGTTGTCTTCATTGGCAAAGAATTCTTCAAACAAAACACTTTCTTTTTCGAACTTCCCCTTTTTTCTCAGTTCGTCGGCTTCGCTAAATAGTTTCTTTAACTTAGAAGCTATCCTAGCGAAGTCCTTATAAGTAGTGTTATTGTCGTCTTMWWGGATTAGGTTCTGATAAAGTTGCTCATAAAACAACATGTTTTCCCGATTCCAACCCGTGCGATCGGAATCGGGTCAGACAAACGGAAACTGACACCTTTGGTTTTAATAGTAATTTGCTATAAAATATAAAAACAATTTCTGGGAGCTCTAACTATTAGGCTTCCATCACATTTCCTACAAATTATTTTAAACTTACCCCAAAAATCACAAAAATGTACCAATGTTAATTTTTGAAATATATTGTATTTGGAGGAAAATACACTAACCAAATGCTCAGGCGGTGATTTAACCGACATCACCTCGATACATGGCCGATTTAAAATGAGAAAATTTCCAAAATCCGAATCAGCGGCATTAAAAACTAGGGAGAAAATGAAATTATTTGGGTGACATTGGGACAATTTGGGGGGAAATGAAATATGGGCTGAATTATCATATCGTATAATCAATTATAAAGTAAAACATAATTAATTTCCAAGAATATTGTTTTGCAAAAGAGTTTGATCAAATAATTTTTGAGCTAGAAAAATTCAGCCCATTTTTTTCGTCTCTCTCAACGTTGGAGTCTATTTTTGAAAAAAATTATCTACAAAATTTGACTACAAACACCATGAACACGTGAAAACACATCAACACCACATTTTAAACACGAAATAAGGTAATATTCAATAAAAAGTTCTGTGAAAATACTGGGCTCTATTATATTGCAATGTTATTCATGTGAATCTTTGAGCAAACAACTATAATATTATTTATAAATATTATTATTAATTCTTAACAATCAAGTAAACCTATTTCCTTTCTCAAATTCGTAAGCCTTAATTATATAACAAATTTACTTATTCACTCTTATTCAGAGCTCTCTAGTTCATAAAATATTAGTTTATTGTGTTCTTCTTTTACTATCAAGTTTTCAAATATATTTAATCGGTTTACATTGACAAAAGGTATACGTCCGTCTTCACGATCATAAAAAACAATATCTTTTCCACCTCCCATATTTTTAAGTATATATCCATCGAAGTTATTCCCACGGATTTCTAACAAACAATATAACAGGCCGTTAAAGTAATAGTATCTTTTATATGAAATCTCATTTCTTCTTTCTAATTGTAAATAGTAAGCATCGACAAAACTATACGAGGATATCTTGAATGTAAATTCTTCCTCGTTAACCTCTACAGAATAAAAGATCAGCATTTTCTTGTTCTCTTTCCCCTCAATTTCTTCAACAAGTTCAATAGCTACTAATATAGATGTTTCTGTATTTATTATTTTAAATCTATAACGTATACTGTTTTCAATGTGTTTATATCTTTCTTCCTCAAGTTCTAATGTATCTCTTTTTAATTGAAAGTTATATGTAAAACAAATATCCATCAACCCTTCTATATCACCCCTTTTCACTTTATTTACAACATTTTGATTAACCAAGTCGCTTATTTCAATGTATTGATTTCCACCTTCTTCAAATGTTACGAAATATAACTTGTTCTGTTTCCCTAACATTATCGTTCTTTCTGTTAAAATTTCGAAACCAACATCATCGTTTTCAAAGTACAACATATCCCCTACAATTTCCATCGTTTCATTCAGTTCGTAATACACTATTATTTGTGAATCGAAGTCATTTAAAGTTAGTCCTATTGTATGTTTAACACCAACAACATTGTAAATCTTCATTTTGTAAGCATCGAGTTCGAATCCTCCTTCTTTCATTTCCCCTTTCGCATAGTTTATAATAAAGTATTTACTTTCAGGGGACGAATAATGATAAAGATTACAAAAAGCTGTTACAATAAGAATAGGTGTGTTTTTAATGAATGCCATTTCGTGTATGTGGGTGTGTGGTTCGGGGAGAACGAAAACTTTAGTTGTTTTGTCGGGGAGTATCACAACTAGTTTGTTTGACCATATAGTGTAGGCCATACGCAAACCCTGAGCATTACAAACTGCCCATATAAAATATATGGAAGTGTATATGTCTACAGTTCTTACTAACTTGGCTGGTAAGGGAGTTTCAGAAATGCTGTTGTCTGTGTCGTTGGTTGTTCTAAGTCTGAAATCAGGATTCGCATCTTCCGCGTTCTCTGTATCAATATGACGTAAGATATGATTGAAGTACTCAAGTTTGTTAACAAGATGTTTGTTGTTGTTTTGTTCTTTCAAAGTTAACTTTTCAATCCATTCAAAAACGTCACTCTTTTCTAGTCTTATTTGAGAAGATACAGGACTGTCCTTCTGTATAAAGGGCGTTATTCCTCTGTGTGCATTTTCTAGGCCGCATGAAGGACACTCTGGGACTATACCTCCTTGTTTCTTTTCACACCCTCTGCAAATAGGGTGTCCGCATCTCAGAACTACTGGCCTGTGTTTAAGGTTCTTCTTGTAGTCTTTATAACACACAAAGCACTGGAAACTGTTATCTACTGTATAATGTTCTTTGTTCATTTTAAGTACAACAATAAGACAAAGAAGACACAATGGAAATTGGAGAGTGTGTTATTTGCAGCAACGAATTCGAAGCACTATCTCAGGTTAGCCCTATACTACTATCCTGTGGGCACATCGTGTGCATCAGTTGCAAGGAAAACTGGTTTGACAAGGATTCTTCGCTTGACTGTCCAGAGTGTGGGGTAGAAAAGACTCTAACAACAAGGAGCTTTATAGAGCTTGAAACCTCATTTTTAATCATCGATAAGCTCTGTCAGAAATACTCAGGAGACACAGATCTTATGGAACGAATAAACAAATACAAAGAGGTAGTGATAAGAAACAACAAACCAAACATTCGGAACCAACTGAGGGAAAAGAAAAGAAGACTTAGAGCAGAGCTTCTCAATAACATTGAACACCGAAAGCATAAACACGACGTCTCTGAGTATGGTTCTGGAGTATTACAATTCAATAACCATTGCAAAACATCAAACATCGCATACACAGACGGTCTCTTTCATAGGTGTATACTTTTTATACCAAACATGGATATTAACACTAAACATACAACAGCCCCTTTCCTGGTGTTTAACTGCTGCCACCCGGGGATTGTAGCCATTAACCTATCAACTGAAGAACAAACTTATATAGATATAGATAACATTGATAAACAGATAACACATTGTGATGTAAATGACTTTGAGGATGGGTTAATCTTATGTAGTAACTACACAAAGTGTGTTTATATATACGACTACAAAACAGGTGGACTAATATACAAAGTGGAACACAACAATAAAGTTAAGATGAGTGTGTTTGACAAAGAATTAAAGAACCAGTTTTATATTTTAGATACAGAGGACTGTGTACATATGGGGCATATAACAACACATAAATTAGAACAAGATAGCTGTACTGTATTAAACAAATATAAAGGAATGGATTCCATTGAAACAATAACACCAGTAGGAAAGAACTTATTACTTGTACAGTCAAAACAACATCTAGTAATTTTAAAGTTTGTAGAACAGGAAGAAATTAGAGTATTTGATTTGGAAATACTTTTCGAAGGTTTAGAAGATAAACTTTGCATTTCTGATATTGATAAAGAAGTTAACTTAAAGAGTAGAACTGAAATTAAAAAAATAAACTTTGATACTTACAAATATAAAGTAGTCCAGCGCTTAGATAAGATTTATATAGGTGTACTTCGCCAGAAAGCTTCCAACAGTAATTCAATACACACACGTATTTTTGAATTACTCAACGAAAAAGACAATGGTGTTTTAAATTTCAAATGCGAACTTTCTAGTGAAAAGGTACTTAATGTGGCTAATAATTGGTACTGCTTTATTCCCATTAGAGTAGGGATGCAATGGTACATTCCAGTAAGAAGTAAAATAGACAACATGATGACTTTGTTGGATTTGGAAGATGAAAGGTTTCTTTACATGGATATAAAAGTCGAAGGAGTTTGTTGGGACGTCGACTTGATATATAAAAAAGAAGGCCTAGAGTTTATGGCAGTAAAATTTAAAGATAAAACTGTGTTTGTTGCAATGAGAACTGGAGAAGAATTTAGGACTGGAAACAATTATATGGGGCCAATTACATGTTCTTCTACAATGGATAGTGACGATGACAATTATTCATACAACAATTATTAATTACGACTGTATCGTTTAACTATTTAAGTTAATAATTTTTCATTTGAAAGCTACTTTATTGTGAACGGAACGGGTTGTATTTAAACATTTAAAATGTATATAGGGTAAAATTTTGGTTAAAAATAAGTGCATCAATGTTTGATTTTATCATCACTCATGTAAATATTAACAGAATATTTTAAAATTCTATTTAATCTGAAGTTTAAGATAAAATGCGCAAAATAGATAAATTTAAGTTTGTTAAATGGGTTACTTTGTAAATACACCAGAATATTACTAGATTATTTCTTCCAATTATCCCATCAAGTTAGTCTATATGTTGTTGTTTCATGTTTATCATCTAAAACTTCCTCAACTTTATAAAACAGTGCCGTATAATTAACTTCTCATCTTGACAAAGAAATCTCGTGTTATATAGATAAGTATAACTTCTCTAATTATTATTAAAACCCCATCCATTCTTCTTTATCAAAATATTGAGCATTTTCTCCCCCATTTGCAGCAACCAATCCCTCGATTATTAAATTAGCCCTTTTCTCAAAGAATTTTTCGATAGCAATAGCAGCATGTTTTATTATTTCTTTATTTGGAAATCCAAATTGGTACCAATTTTTACCATCTCTAACCTCTATGTTTTCAATTGTAAACATTCCAATATGATATGCTGTAAGATAAAGCCTATTTGGCATAACTATGCATTCTCTCGTGTTGCAACGAAGTGCGCTTTCCTTTACGTAGACGAAGTAGTTCTCCTTCATGTCTTTACCAGCCCAGGATTTTCCATTATCTCATCCAATGTAAAATTTGATTGAACAACATCGGGTCAATAACCCATCAGTTCACTATCTTCTAAACATCTTAAAACGGACCAAGGGTTAAATACAATGGTGTCCTCTTCAGAGAACCTGTAGCCACCATACCAGTCTGTCAGTTCTTCCATTGCCATTGTTTTTATGTCGTTGTCGTCAGTGGGCATGGGTTTATTGTTGTCCCTACAAATGTTTGAACAAAGCTTCTTAAAATGAGAGTCATCAAAACAGTTTGAAATTTCTTCTTTGGTAAACCCGAGCATTGTGGAATATTTTGGGTTAGTTGATATATCTCCCCAGTCATTGGTTGATGATAGATATCTGACTATCGGGATCATATATACGCCTGTAAGTATTTTAAACCTAATTTTGCCTCTTTCATCTTTCAAAACATTAAAGAAATCAACCATGACATCTATAACAAATTGTGGCACTCTTCTGTCTGTTTAGTGATATTCAAACAATGGGTGATCAATGTCATCTAGTAGTACTATTATTTTGTTTTCATACTCTTTACTTTTAATAGCCATAATATTCATTTGATATATCAACTCTATAAAATAATCACATACATCGTCCTCGTATTGTTCTGAATTAGGTAGCTCCATTGTATTTTCAATTTTGTATTTACGTGCTATCGAATAGAGTTTTCTACGTATTGATAAAGACATAACTTTTCTGTCTGAACTTGGTATGCATCGAAAGCTCATTCTTAACACAATGCATTTTTCCAAGGATATAATGTAGGGGGTTCATTGACTACTTTTTTATTGTTTGCATCTAATCCTTCTATACTCTTTCCTTTGCTATTTATGTATGTACCACGTTCGTCTTTCCAATAACATGTATGGATGTGTGTGTTATTGAAGTGACTCTTGAATTCTTCGCCAGCTGCAATTTTTTCTATTGTGTCGAGAAATAGTGTTTTCCCAAACCTTCTTGGACGCATTATAGAAATATTCCTAGACTTACTCATAATCCAGCTATAAAACTCGGTTTTTTCAATGTAGTTTTTGACTGCCAAAAGTTCAAGAGTGTCTGTTGAATCTGGTTCGATTATATCCTGAAATGGAATAGTGTTAAGAGGGACATGTTCTTTTAGAAACGCATCTAATATGGGTTTCTGTATAGGGAAGTCTCCTAATTGGCTAAAATCTATCATAAGGTTTTTGCGAAAAAATAAATTTTAAAACTTTTCAAAATGACTGATAATTCTCAATTACCAGGTGACGAACCTAGAAACACAAACGCAACCTCAACAGGCGTTGGAAGTGACGACGAACAAGATAAGCCAATTTGCAAGAATTCCCCACTCTTTAACACCGATATAGAGTCTTTACTATCACATAAATGGTACATTGATAAAACAAAGAGGATAGCAAGATTATTAGTTATGCCCAAGGATATAATGTGCCTACGCCCACGACGAATGGGGAAAACGACCACGATAAATACCATAGCTGCCATTGCCGAAGGAGAAAAATATAAAAATACTTTAAAGATACATCTATATACAACGATTACTTGACCAATAACAAGGGAGAATCCATTGACAACAACGGCAGAGTTATAGTGGCGAATTCTGAAAATGAAATTGTGAAGGTGAAATATAATTGGAAAAGATATCCCGTCTTTAGAATAAGTTTTATTGATGTCGCAGATGACCACCCAGATAAAACGGAAGGAAATATAATTACAAAAATCATTAAAAACGCTAAAAAATATGGGCTAAAGGATAAATTTGACTTAGAAATCAAAAACAAAAGCACCATACAATCATATTTAACAACACTATTCGAGTTACTTTCGAATTTGAATGGCAAACGTAAAAGTGAAAGTGTTACAGTGTTGATTGACGAATATGACTGTGTATTTCACAAGGATCCGAATTACAGCGAAAAACTACATCAACAAAATGTTGATGTCATTATGGAATTTTATGAAGCAATGAAAGGTTTAAACGAACAAGGCTACATTCGATCTGTTTTCCTTACAGGTATAACAAAATTGTTCTTTGTGAACAGACTTTCCCCATTAACAATATGGCTTGACTATTCATTAGACTCTACAACGGCAGATCTAATTGGATTCACTGAACAAGAAATTCTTTCACGTTTCTCGGATGAAGAATTCAAATTTGTTTACTCCAAACATTTTGGATGTGATATTAAGTCCATTAAAGACGAAGGCATAGAACAAGTCAAGAAAAAGGTAATGAAAGAGTTGAAGAAAATGTATGACGGTTATAGATTTACGCGTGAAAATACCCATGTCTTTAATTCTGAGTCTATTTGGAAGTGTTTTAAATATGGTGATATTATAAGTTATTGGAATGACGCCGTGAGTGCAGAATTCCAATGGAATCAAATTCTAAAAGAACCAAAGCTTTCTAAAAGCATTCTTAGTAAAGAAAGGATTTTGGATGTAAAGGAAGAAGTATTAAAAGGATACAGAGCGTGTATTGGTAGTGATACGAATAGGGTTTTAGCAGCTGCATACCAAACGGGACTTCTAACTATAGAAAGTTACAACAAAAAACCAACACTTATAATCTCAAAATACCAAATAATGAAGTTAGACTTAGTTTAAGGGAGGCTGTGGAAATGGCTAAAGAAAATATTCTTAAAAAAGAAAAGACAAATAAACTTAATTGATTCATACAATTAAATAAACGTCAAGTCTCTTTGCACTTTTTTTCGACATAGCTGAATTTCGATTTGATGTCAATATGTTATTATTGACGATTTATAATGTTCTTTGTTTTATTTTTACCCTGGAGATGTTTCTAATTAACTAGTAAATGATGTTTTGTTAGAATTTAAGTTATGTTTGAGAAAGAGGTTAAATATCAATTTAAAAACAATAACGTTGACAGTAAATCATTTTAAGGACATCGGTGAACCAACCTATCTGTTTGGTTTGGTATGTATGCCAAACATTTTTTAAAAAATTAAATTTCTTAACGTTGGAAGTAAGGAATATACAACTAACATAGAACAATAGATTACATTAGTCTATATATTTATCTTTTAACTGCACAACTACCATGACAATCAACACAAAGAATTTCCAGTCTCGAACGGACATTATATCAGGGATGCCCTCTCGATTCAGTCACGGAGTATCAAATCATAGTCCATCCTTTGACAACAACTTTGATGATATTTTAAAGAGCTTAGATTCTTATGAATCACTGCAATTATCTCTGAAAGAATACTGGAACAGAACGGGCCATTTTTAGTAGTAAAGAGGTCGAAGATTCTTGATAGCAAATCATGCAAAAAAAATTGAAAACTATATCCGCATTGCTCCGACTAAAAATATAGATGTGTCATTGATATATGAAAGATTTGTTTATGAAAACATTCAATATGAATGTTTTTTTGGCACACATCGCGGTAAAAGGCAGTATGTAAGGAAGGGTAGTTCAAACAAGCTAGGTTGTAAATGCCATTTGAAAATCAAACTTGTCAAATCAGACAATGGGTTGATGTTCAAAGTAGATAGTTTTGAATCGCTACATACCCATGAGCCCATGCCCGAAACAATTTTTAACTCCAGATATAAAATTTCAAAAGAACTGTCCGAGTATATTTTTAATGTACTTGAAGTAAAAGGATATGTTCCTTCTATATGTAACCAGCTAAATAACAGATACAAACTTCCACTTACCAATAAGAAATTGTATAATCACCTACGGAGACTTGAAAAGTTAAATTTTAAAGAAGCATGTGGAATTTTAGAAGATCACGGATACACTAACTACATATACGATAATAAAAAGGCGTTTAAAGGTGTTGTGTATCAAGACGACCTAATGAAGAAAGCGTTCGAATACTATAATGAAGTTATACTTATGGATAGTACATATGGCATAACCGACGTAGGATTCTCATTTTTTGCTTTATTAACGGTACACGGCGACGGCAATAGCATACCAATAGCTTGGATGCTTTTATTTAATGAAACAAAACCACTACTGATTGCCGCTTTGAAAATTATAAAGACAAACAACAAGGCTGCGAATAACATATCTATATTCTTCACCGATAAAGACTTATCGGAAAGATCCGCACTAAAAATAGTATTTCCAAATGTGGTACTTCGATTGTGCAGGTTTCATACGCTAAGAGCGATGGGCAGGGAAATTACAATGCAGAAATTTAATATTACATCAGGGGAAAGGAAATCCATACTTAAGATTTGCCAGAAAATGGTATATGCCCAAGACAAATTGGAGTTGTATAAGCTTTATAATAAAATACGAAATAAAGACGTAAAGAAATACTTCAAACAAAATGGTTTACTTTGATTTGTCCACAAGTTTATGATTCTTCCACAAGTTTTTGATATTTTCACAGAATTCTGTATTTTCCACAAATTAATATGTAAAACGAATCATTTTATGGGTTATTCGAATGAATAAAACATACCTTTTACTATTTTTAGCAAAATAAACCTCTAATTCGAGCCAAAATTTTTTTTAAAATAAAAATTCTGTTTTATCCACAAATTTATGATTCTTCCACAAGTTTTGCAAATTAAAAAT
>JASNJN010000124.1:0-18244 GCA_030180075.1 Mikrocytos mackini | reverse complement strand
CGCCCGTTAATAAAGGCATTAAAAAAGAAAGACTCCCAGAAATTATAGTAGTATCTGAGGAGCAAGAAAAAACAAAGAGTTTCGAAGGGAAAAGAATAAAACAAGCTACAGAAGATAGCATTAACCCTGTAATCATCGGCGGTAAACCAGAAAAAGAAAATATAGAAAAGGAAATAACAGGTTTGATATTCAAACAGCCTGACAGTTTTTTACCGGAGGTCGGAGAACCCCGGGTTGATTGGCGAAATTGGTTTGAAGATTTCCGAGTATTTATGACCGCGAATAATTACGATGGTTTTCCTCAGGATAGAACAGTAGCTATTTTAAAGCTTTGTCTAGGAACTGAAGGAAATAAACTAGTAAGAAGTTTCACAGGTCCATTATTATCTATTGAAGATATAAATAGGGCAATGGACAATCACTATTACAAAAAAGAAACCGTAACCATTAAAAGGTGCGAGTTTATAAACAGGATTCAAAGAAATGGGGAATCCGTAGAAAACTTTATCAAAGCGTTACAAGAGATTGCCGTAAAGTGTAACCTTAAAGAACAGGAGGATCACTGGATTAAGGACGTTCTTATAAACGGTCTTCGGGATCAGTCAATGCGACATTCGTTACTGTTTAAAAATTTGAAGACCCTTGAAGAGGTCTTGGCATTCATTGAATAACAGGAAACGAGCATAAAAGAATACTCCAGGCCATTTGGATATAATTCCAGACCAGCGCCAGAATATTACGAGTCCGTGAGGCCAAATACAAACATTAACAGTTACCCACCTCAAGGAGTGAAAAGACAATATACAAGTCAACCACCTTGCCCTCGTTGTGGTGGATTCCATGGTTACAACAGAAGAAATTGTCCAGCAGAAGGCAAACGTTGTGACTATTGCCTTGGTAGGCATCATTATGCGAGGTACTGCCAAAAGAAACAAAAAGATGAGGAGCATAAAAATCCCCCTAGTAACAGGAAGGTAACTGTCATAAATGGCAAACAAATTGGAAATAGGAGAACGATATTGATTAATGGGATGACAGTGTCCATGATAACAGACATCGGTGCAGACTGTAGTCTTTTGACAGCAAGACCGTTTATATATTAGAGAGTTGGGAAAATATAACTCCAACAAACTTAAAATTGAAAGCATATAACAATATAGATATCAAAGTAGTCGGAGAACTTTAATGCTTGGTTATTTTGGGAAATACAGAAAGGGAAATTAAATTTGAAATAGTAGAAGAAGGAGATAATATATTGGGATACGAAGTCAGCACAAATTTGAATGTTGTTAGATTGGGTATTGAATTGCCAATAAAAAAATAAAAGGAAATAAAATAGATCCGGTTATGTTTCAAGAGAAACTGGAAGTTAAAAGATCTATTAAACGGAATCAAAAAAGAGCTGTTTAATTAATTATAAAGATGGTATAGTGATGATGATTATTATTTCTTTTAGTCTAATTATGGATTTTATTATTATTTTATTAACTCAGTTTAAAATATTTTGTATTTATTATAGCGGTTTAAATCGACTTTTTTAAATGTTGGTGAGAAATGAAATGAATAGTAAATTCCCATAATAAAGAACAGAGGCAACACCAAATATTTAAACAATATAAATCTAATTATTTTATGTGGATATCTTAAATTCCTATATAAATGTTTTGTAACATAAATTGAGACGCATACAAATTTTTTTTTATGAATTCAAACGTTTCTGAAAATATGCAAATACCCGCTCGAAATCCGGATATTTTCAATACCGGGGTTTCGGGAAACCCTACTTCAAACCAGAGTTGAGAATTTTGCCTAAATCCACAACCCGACCCGACCCGCCTTCGGGTCGGGCGGGTCGGGTAGGAAATTTGTAAAATATTTTCTACCAAAAACTTAATTCCCCAAATTTAATGATATTCAAAAATAACAAATCAAAGCTCAAAAATAATTTTTTTTAACTTGTTTTCATGTTAGAATCAAATATTAGAGTAAATTAACTATTTAATAAATAAAATTAAGTAAATATCTAGCGTAAATTAGTAAAATTATGCATATTTTTAAAAGTGCATCCATGTGAGAGTTTTTAGCGTTTTTTTTGGCCTTCTTCCGCCCGAACCCGACCCGTTCGGGTCGGGTTCGGGCGGTCGGGTCGGAAATTCTCAACTCTGCTTCAAACCACATCCATTATATATTCAGAAATAATTTTCCGCGTTCATTATCTATAATTTGACATATGTCTAGGGATTTGGTAGTATTTTTAACATGTTTTATGAATCTGGAAATCACGAAAATCAAACAAAATTTTAACGAAATGTGCTGAAAACAACACAGAAACCATGGAAAATATTTGAAAATCGATAAATCATATCGATTATACATTTCGAGATATCGATTCATTCAATTTTCGATAAAATTTTGAATGTCTAGTATTGTCACGATACAACCAGAATTTTGTATAACATAAATGAATACGTTATATATTTCTATATTATAAAACAGATTTGTATCATGCATCTCAAAATTATGATAAATTTTTATTCCTTCAACAGTATAAATGACAGAATTGCCATGTTTTGCACTAAGCTATAACTTATAAATTTTATTATCAGAGGTTTTAAATCGGTTCTAGCACTTCTATTTAAAGCCATATTATACCTGGAATATTGAACCGCGATTTTGTGTTGGAATATTTTGACAAAATA
Source organism: Mikrocytos mackini (assembly GCA_030180075.1). Classification (NCBI taxonomy): domain Eukaryota; phylum Endomyxa; class Ascetosporea; order Mikrocytida; family Mikrocytiidae; genus Mikrocytos; species Mikrocytos mackini. The sequence goes on along the minus strand of JASNJN010000124.1, from coordinate 15,545 downwards.
AATTTTATTCGAGTGTAAATCTTATTAACCCTATACAACCGATGTGGTACATATACGTACCAACTGTTTTTTCGACGGCAACCGATGTGGTACATATATGCACCACATGTTTTTAAACTTATTACCTATGTGGTACATATATGTACCATATATTTTTAGATCACGTCTGATGTTATACATATATATACCACATTAATATTACTATTCTGAAGTAGATTATGATTGTATTTTACATAATCATATTTTTTTAATAACTATCATATTTTAAATAAAAAATTAATTTAGAACCTCAGTTCATAACCATATTTCCATGTTTATGCTGGTAGGTGCCCAGTATGCATTAATGCTATATAAAGAATGTCAGAATGGGGATGGGGCCTCTTTGTATGTTTTAAAAAATAATAGAATTTTTAATAAAAATTAAAATTTATAAATTATAAGAACAACTCATTGATGTATATTTATGAGTATACTTCGAAAAGCACATCCTTGTTGCAAATAATGGTATTAGAACGACAGGAACAATTAAACCATTAGATAAAGCTTCAAAGGGACGTCGGTTGCAAAGGGTTAAAAAATAATTTTTCAAATTTTGATAAATGGATTCATAGGCTTTTTAGCGCTTGATTAATACTTATTGGGCCAAGTTCACATAATTCAGGCAAAATTTGGTGATTATTGGGTAATTTCCGAAATATATTTTTTGAAAAATCTATGAAAATGGGTGTTTTTGTAAATCTTAGGAAATTTTTGAATTTTATCGAAGTTTGGGCTAGTTTTTTTGGTTGCCCTGTTTATCATTTCTTAGATATCAAGCTAATATTATATGTATGTTTATAAAACGCGTTTTTATTATTAGCTGTAATAGCTCAGTGGCAGAGTGGAAGATTGCAGATCTTTAGGTCGATAGTTCGAATCTATCTTACAGCTTTTTATTTTTTTAATATAAGCAACAGAGACTGGACGACGTTCTGATTGTCTGATTACTTCATCTGGTGGTTGTTCTGAGAATTTTTAGCTTCTCAGTGTGCTTGTAAATTTTTTAAATTGTTGTACACAGGTCAGAAACTTGAATAAAACTTTTCTGTATTATAAACCAATAGAGTGAACTATCTACTTCATTTCCAAGTTTCCTTGAATATCATAAATCACAAAAAATATTCTTATGGAAACTAACATCTACTTTAATTCGGACGGAGTCATCAAACAGCTTGAGTATGCCAACAAGGCCATAGAAAACGGGAGCTTACTTGCATCTGTTTCATTTCAGAACTGTTCGGTTCTGTTTAACATAGTTCACGACTCCAACGAGTTTATCGACATCAAATCTTCACTCTGTAAGGTAACAGACAGTCTTTTGATCGGTGGGTGTGGTTTACTAAACGACTACAACCTGCTAAAGGAATTTTGCTTCAACGAGAACCAGACTTACAAGAAAACTTATGGAACAAACATTACGCCTTCAAGTTTAGTTTCAAAAGTGCTTCTTTATTGCCAAAAGAAAACATTAGACAATTCAGACCGGCCATTTGGAGTTGGCCTGTTAATCATTGCAAGGGAATATAACTATAAAATACAGAAGTTTGAATACAAAACCATTGAAGTTAACAGTTCTGGAAAAGTCGCTGAATGGAATGGTGTTGCAATCGGATTGAAACAGGAGACGGTTAAATCTTTGATTGAAAAAGAAGTGGCCAATAATAAGGATAAAATAGTTGATTCTAATGATATTGAAAGGATTGGAAAATCAATGGTTAAATTGGTTTATGAAAATGAAAAGATGGATAATGTGAAAGTATTTTGCGGTGTTTTGAACGAGAATGGGTGTGAAATGAAAAGTATTGAATTAGCAGTATAAATAGGTTAAATAATTAAGAGAATAGAAAGTACAACATTGCTTTAATATAATTCTATATTAAATATAATAAATTTAATAAGCAATGCAATATTGTTTATAATTGTATTTCGTGTTTAAAAGGTCAATTTATACAACATTTAAATACAGGCAATATGACATTCTTATTTATAGTTTAAAAATTTACATGTTTTCTTTTCCTTGGCCTGGTTTAAGTTGTTTCTCAATAGGGAAGTTTCCATATTTGTGTGAAAGCTTTACTTTTTTGGTGTCTTCTTTCAAATTCACTTCTTCTTTATATTCTCCTACACTTTTAATTACCGAGCTGGTTATTATTTCGTTTTTCTTTTTCTTTCTTTTGAACAAACTTTTATTAATGAAACTGTAATACACTTCTCCTTTTGAATTTCCAACAAATATATGTTCTTTATCTTCACAAGTTATGCATATATTATCGCTTTCTTTATTTAAACATTCAAATTCCATATTAGAAATTTTAAATGATAAATTTATTGTTATATTTCCAATGTAGCCATTATTTAAAGGAATAAATAATACGTAGTGTTCTTCTTTGTATTTGATAAAATCCATTTTAAAGTGTTCTGAATGATTTGTCTGTAATAAATTGTTTTTTACAGTTTTGATAAATGATGGTTTATTATCTTTATCAGCATTTTTAATTTTGTTTCCTTCTAAGTATAAAGGGATGTTTATGATGATCAACGTTCCACTCTCAGCTTCTAATAATACAATATACTTATCGTCTATGTTTAGTAGTCCTGTATATAAAGTCATGTTATTACAATTTATATGTTGTTTAACATCACAAAAATCCTCAATGAAATAGTTGGGTGATTTAGTAATAGATAAAACTGTAAGATGGCGTAGAAGGATTAATTTACCTACTTCGGTTAACATTAGATATCCGAAATTTTGTTTAGAACTTTCCTTTAATGTAAAAGAAACACCTTTTATAAATTTGAAATCTTTATTTTGTGTTGAAGTATAAATAAGTGTTTTGACACATAAAGCGCGCTTTTCTTTGACATTCCAAAAACGAACCGATCTGTCAGTTGAAAATGTTATGAAATTTTCGAGAGAATCTTTGTTTTGAGAGAAAATAATTCCTGTAATGGGCAAAGAGTGATTCGGAGAACGTTCTGAAGGAGATGCATATGGATAACCGCGCGGTAACGTGATTAAAAGCTTTAGTGATTGATCGACTAACATAAGAGCGTTGGTCGGAGAAGATAGTATGATATAATCTTTAGAATGGCTGTACATTATCGAATTGAAGATGTTCTTGAATGTGTACTCTTGTTGAATGCTTTTTGAAGTAATGGAATGGAGTGAAGTTGTGTTGTTTGCGACAAGTAACCTGTTAATTGATTTAACATATTTTAAATCAACTATAGCGCCTTGAACCGATGTTTTCAATTCAAAAATTTTAAATTTCCAAAACATTAAATTTACCTCGAACAGTTGTAACGGAACAAACAAACAATCCTCAATCATATAATACATAAGTGCCAAAAATATTTATTTAAACAAAAAAGCAAAAAGGAACTACGGGGGATCGAACCCCGATCGAAGAATTCAAAATCCTTAGTGATACCATTACACCATAGTTCCTATTTCTGCAAACACTGGATTATATAGGATAAATAAAAAATAAAACAGATTTATTTTCTCAAAAGTAAAGTTCTGTTTAGAAATGATTCCATCTTAAGCCATAAGCTCATGTTGCTTCTTACAACATATCAAAATAGATGAACTTAAAAGTAAAAGAACATCACGTCATAAAATTCAAACCAAATGATCAACCCACCAAACTTCCAACAGAATACTTATAACTTAGTAGCAGTTCAAAATACAGTCATCAAGCTTGATACAGCACCTTCAGAGTATTATAGACCTCCTTACAAATATTCAATGTTCAGATATATTATTTCTGGTTCTTTTCTGCTTATTTCCACAGCAATAGCACTTTACAACCATTTCTCATACAACAACGGTGTAGTAAGTCTATCGGTCTATATATTTCTATTTGGGTTCTTTGCATACATTCCCATTCTATGCATTCTATTCTTCGCACCTTTCTTCTTGCACAAGATAACCAGAGGATATTTACTCCCAGCACTTTTAATAGTATTTGACTTACTTGCTGTTATCTTTTTAATCATGCTGTTCAAGATTTCCACACCAGTTCGGATTTACATTCGCATTGTTATAATAGTTTTAGGGGTTAATACATCCGCACATCGTGCTCTTGAAAAACACAAGCTAAGAAAACATTTATTCCATGTTTCTACAGACATATTATACAAGTCAAAGACACTTATATTCAAACGTTTAATCAAAAGCTTACTAGCAATAGGTCTCGTTACGTATTACAGCGCCCTTACCATGACTCTTCATGTTGTTACCTTGTTTACAGTTGTAATAAATTCTGATCTACATGACATTATTGTCCCGGGAATGTGTGCATTTTTTGGACTGATTGTATTGATTAGTTGTTTATGGGGGATAATGAGTATAAAAGGGAAAGAAATGGAATTTATTGGTTACTTGCTCTGTATTAATTCAAATAAAAGGATTTTTAAAAATAGAGCTGATTATTATGATACCAATGCTTCGAAAGAAACAGATGCAACAGATAAAGATTTTAAAAAGAGTATAGAAGATGCAAAAAAGAAAAAACTACAAAAAGACTTCTTTAGACAACCTAAAAAACCAATGAGATTTTCATATGGAATAACTCCACAGCAAGCTTCTTTAAACACCCATTTAACGATTTCAAAAGAATTATTCAATGCTATTGGATACCATAGAGAAGGTTTCCCCGAGAAAATATTTAAAACAAAAGGAAGTTTTGTGTTTAGCCATTTTTATGATGTAAATATGCAACAAGCGACAAACATATGTATTGCATCAAGTTTTAATGGTGGGTTTTTGAAGCTTTTAAATCAAGGATACAGACAAATGTTTGTTTCATGCATCAATGGAACTTTGGGAGCAATATTTTGGATCTTACCATGCGTTATATCTTATATATTTGTTAAGGACTATTTTGAAATGGAAATAAACGAAGAATTGTGTCGTGGGTTAGTGGGATTCGTAACGCTAATATCGTGTTTCACTATAACAGCAATAATCAATCGAGTTATTTATGGATATGGGGAGGCTTTACTTTATCTTATTATTGATGGAAAGGCTAAACTTAGTGAAACAAGAAAACATGAAAAGAATCTTGTTGAATACTTGAATAAGAAGTGTGAATACAAAAAAATTATTTAAATTTTTTATCTTGTTCATTTTTCATTTAACACATCTTATATGTTCGAGCGAAGAAATATAAATCTATACACTTATTTTATAAAACCACGACCGTATTTTTTCTTCAAACACCCTATTAATATATTATTGGGGATTATTAGTTTGGTAGAAAGATTTTATATTTTTAAACCCACATGAATTACGTCAACTTGATTGGTAATGTTACAAACGAAAAAGTTTAGTAGAAAGTTATAAAAAATTTCAATACAAATTATAATGTTAGTGATATATTTCATTTTGCTAGGTCTATTCCAACAAATATATAGCATTGAACAATCGTTCAGATGCCTGATAAAACAAAAAAACACTAAAATAATTTTTGCAAATTTAACTTTCAAATGTGACTACTCAAGAATTTACAGTACGGGCTGTTTGACAGCTATATCTACCGATACTATCGCATTGTCAAATCTAACCACACAGTTCGCAAATACAAGACCGTTCATCGCTGCTTATGAGAGTTTCCAGCATTCAATTATTTCAATAGAGTTTACTATAATGAAGATAGAACACAAAAATTATTACAAAAGGAACAGGGAAAAGATTAAACAGCGGAAATCAAAACACAAAATCTTTCATTTGGGACTCCCTATTCTTATTAACCCAAATACTATCATAAACAGCTTCATTTTGTCGGATAAACTTATACAAGAAAGATTAAAAGTAAAAGAGATGACCAATAGAGATGTGTCAGAACATAAACGGGATAACATATCGGTGAATTATCTATTGCCATTGACATATGAAATAACCAAATCTGGAATAACAGGCTTCAGAATTAACAATAATGAGTATGAATTAGTTTTTTGCAAAGAAATATTAAAAAATAAAGAAGAGAACCTTTTAAACAAAAAACTGTTGAGAGGGACTGATGGGATTAAGGAAGCCATTTCAAATGAAGAAAGAAAGTATATTTATTATGAAGATTTCGTCAAGAGAAGATTATTAAAAGTTGTTAACATGCCCAAACAACGCGCCTCCGTTTTGTTTGTGGACAGATTAAATCCTACAAGAAAATCGATAATGAATTTAATTAGGACAGGGATGGGAAACCTAAACATTTGGCCAAATTTTGACGGCTATTTATATCTGACACTTATAGAAAATATGTGGCACTGTGTAGACTGGGCTGACGATGAACCGATCGACGAAAAAGTAATCAGAGGGTATAATAATAGGTTTATATCGGATTTCGTTTTGAAAAAAATCTATAACAAAGGAGGAAAGATAAGAATGTTTAAATGAATACGGTTAATTCAAAATATACGTTATATGATATTTAATTGTTTTACTTTTTGCACGCATATTTTAATGAAAATAAAATATATTAATCAACACTTTCACCCCCATATGGGTCATATTTACCCATGGTGAACTTGGCCCATAGGACATTTTGGGTCAATATGACCCAAATTGCAGATTGCATGAAAACGGTAATGACTAGGGCAACATAAAGTCAGATAATTTGGATAAAGTCAAGTTTTTTGGAAAACAAAACAACAAATTATATAGTAAGACTTGCTCAAAAATATCCGTTCTGGAATTATAATACATATAACGGTATAACTTCCCCTACAACCTTTAGATAAGAAATAAAACACAAATCCAAAACTCATTAAAAAATAAAGCCAATTTTTTTCGTTTTAAGGTCAATTTTCAAACGCCCTAATAATGACTAAATCCACCCCATTTCGAAAGTTTATATACACTTGGAATATAAAATTTGAAACACCTGGAAATTTTTTATATGTGGATGAAATAAGTTTTTCAAATAAAGTTTGTTTCTATTTTGATCTATATTAGACGTAGATAATATTTTTTAAACATTTATTACTCTTATGTAATTTCTACAATATTTTCGTCTCATAAATTCAAAAGTTAAATTTTGAAATTTGAAACAATAAAATAACTAAACCCAACCAATAAAAAATACTTATTTAATATTCTATCCACTTCCCCTCATTAGATAAACATTTAGACAAACGATTATCAAAACCCATACTCAAATTTTGACATAAATCATCACTTATTTCTGACCATACTTTTTGTATTTTATTCCAAAGAGATACTTTATTTGTGAATACAATTCCCCCTTTGTACACTTGCCTACTCATTTCAGTCCAGAAATTCTCAATCGGATTCAAATCCGGAGAATTGGACGGCCAATTTAAAACATCAATTTTTTTGGCTCTTAAGTATTTGGTTGTACTCTTACTAGCATGCGGCGGTGCGTTGTCCTGTTTGCAAAAAGAAACTATTGTCAGGATAAAGCCTTTTCACATTACCGCTTATGAATTTCTTAAGAATAGTTTGATATTCAAGGGAGTTTATGCTTTTTTTCGCATAAGAACATGTCTACCTTCCCACGAGCAGAAATGCTTGCCCTAATCATTATTCCCGTCCTTTCATAGTTTTTCATTTAAGAATAAACACTGTATTTTGATGTACTGTTTCTCCTGGGCTTTATTTGAGTCTTTTTTCAGCCAGAACTTATAGGACCTATCCGGTCCGTATAAGTTAAAACGTTTTTCGTCGGAAAATACGATTTTAACATTGAAACCTACTACTCCCACATGAGAAGCACTGAAGTTTAAACGTTTCTTTATTGTTTTACTGGTCAAGAAACTTTTTTTGACCCTATTTTTGAATTTATATTCATGTTTTGACAGCCATTTGATAAAATAAGAATAACTTCCTGGCAGCTTTTCTGTCAAATAGAGTTCTTTCGCCGATGTGACTATGTTGTTCTCTAAAATTCTCTTTAGTTTTCGTTCGATACGGTCGTCATATATGTTTTTGGGTTTTTTTTAAAGTAGTAATTTCTTTGTCTAGCGAACCTGTAAATAGTTGTAACTGAGACTTTGAACAGCTTGGCGACTTTTCTCCATGATTTACGAGTGCGGTGTGCTGAAGTTATGGCCTGTAGGTTTTAAATGGGTTTCATTTAGTGTCAAAATTTAAATTTTTGGGAAAAAGTTTTATAAATCAAAGAGTTGGACGAATATTAATACAATATTAAATATAAAACCTAATTATATGCTTAAAACTCGGTCGGTATCATTGAGAAGTATATCGTAACTTACTCGAGTTTTAATAAGATTTTGGGTTTTAAATTTTCAGATTTGTAATTGGGTTTTCTCTTCACTCCATTCAAGCCCGTCAAAGTACACAAGTTCACATAACATAAATTCTAAGTTTTACCAAACACAAGGAAGAATAACTTTATAAGTAAACGCTGGATAGAAATTTATAGTTAAGACTTCCCACGAAAAACCATACCAAGAGCAGAAAATAACTTCTAACCAAACTATGTCACCAAGGGACTTTTATCCAATCCTTATAGCCATTACAGAACCAATACAATCAAGATAACACCTTCAAAATCCTCTTCTATGGGTTTGCTTGTTAAGTTTGGTTTGACAATTCTCCTAACAAACTGAGCTTTTCTCCTGGCTCACGTCGAATAATATGTCTTTATGAGCTCGCGCAATGAATGAATAGACGAAGAAGTTCAAGCGAATAAATACAAAGAGGCTTGATAGAGGATATATATTTACAGAATGTATAGACTGATAATACATTGCCAAGGGTGAGTAATAAAAGAACTAATCAACTAGAGAAGCTTGTAAACGTTTTAATAAGGTGATATCATTATTCTGGAGTTTATAATTGAAGTAACGGGAACATTTTGGGAAAATCATCTAATAATTACAAGCCATTTTAAGCATATTACGTAGTACATATTACAAATCCGTAGTACTACATGTTTATCTAATGAGGGGAAGTGGATAGAATATTAAATAATTATTTTTTATTGGTTGGGTTTAATTATTTTATTGTTTTAAATTTCAAAATTTAACTTTTGAATTTATGAGACGAAAATATTGTAGAAATTACATAAGAGTAATAAATGTTTRRWARWTAWWATATACGTCTAATATAGATCAAAACCAGTGTTTTGATTTTATTAAAAATTAACAAATTAATAATTAATGTTATTGTTTTTCAAACCCCAGATTATTCAAAGGAAACAATTTGCATTTTTTAGTCAATATTTACGTTCGTAGTTTACGATTAAATGTTTGTGGAAGCTTGAGTTTACATAGGTCCATTTACATGTTAATTTGATTTAATTCAGATAAAATTTCATTTTAAATCTAATCATGCTATGAAATAATAATTTAATTTGATATTTGTTGTGAATTATATTTTACTAACCATATATAAAATGAATTAAAGGATTTCGAATCTAATGGCCAATGTAATATTGTGAAATACTGTTTACATTAAAATTTCAATGTATATTAGACGATAATTTCATTTTCACATTAAATTTAATGTTTCGTGGTTTTTCATGTTTAAGAACGATTGAGCTTTCATTATTATTATCATAGCTAAAATACATGTTAATAACGTTATTAATAACTTTTGATGGTGGGTTTATACTTATATTAGTGTTTTCAATAATTACAGTGTTTATGAATTTAAAATGATTATTTTAAAGTATACTATAGTCAGTTGACTTGATAAACTGGCTGTATTCTATAGAAGAGGGCTATTAACCATGTTTATTATCAGAAAATTTAAAATTTCATCAACAAACCTATAACTCACCAAGATCAGACTGACAGAATTACACCAATAAGGAACGACCTCGTGCCTTCAGGAAGTTACTGCCTATACATATTAGTTTCCTTTCAGTTTCTACAGGTCGCTATATGGCGTTGAATTTTGAGTACCACTCCGAAATCACCTTCTCGCATCCCATATTTATAAAGAAGAAAGGCCAGACAGTACCAACAAATAACGAACACTCCAAAGCATTTATATATACATAAAGTTATAGAATACTGGGTTTGTTCTTTTGGGAAATAAATACTTAATAAGATGGGAACATCGTTATACATGAATAAAATGTCAATGGAAACGAATATGGACATTAATATAATGTGTATATTGAAGACTGAATTAGGTTCTCTTAAATTGCAATGAAGTTTTAATTGTAACGAGTGTTGAATCAGTAAGGAAGAAGATAATAATCAAAATAATTGAATGACACAAAACGAGGACTATACCAGGATTTTGGTTTGTATTTGGTTTATCGTATGAAAAATAAACAGGAATCAAATTAATAATGATAAATAATAAAATAATTAGTTAAAGGATTTAAAGTCATTGTTTGGTATAATACTTCATATATTCTCGTAAAACCAACCGCTTTTTCAATGTATCCAGTTTAATATTCGTTCTGTGCCAATTTGACAGCAACTTGGCGCGGGAAAAAACTCTTTCGATTGCACAATTGCCAAACACTATACTTTTCACTTTTATATAGATTTTAAAAAGACGTGGAAGTCTTAATTGTTGGGATTTCCAGAAAATGGTCGTGTTGTCATAATAAACTTTTATACTTAAAAAATCTTCCAATTCATTTTGAAAGCTACCCCCGATTCTAACACGCTTCGCAGGCTGCGACAAGGACCCATTAAAGGTATCAAACTCAGAACTCATGTCATCTTCACCATACAATGACGTATCGACCTGCGGCGACTCCATATAAGAATCCTGAACATCTTCTTGTTCTGACTGCATATCGGGAACCTCAGTAACCACATTATCATCAATATACTCTTCTAAGATATCTTTTATAGTAGTATCTAAAGTAGCTATCGTTGTTGTATTATGAATAGACAGGAATTTAGAGACAATGTGGAAATTCTTCATGTGAGTGGTTATGGGCTTAAAGTATTGTTCTATTTTGTCAGTAACGATTTCCAGCATTGATTTTATTGTATGAGAAGAAGTACCACTGTTAGACAAAGATGAAGCCTTTTCTTCTATAACTTCAAAGAATGTGAACAATTCAATTAGGAAATCTCCGATGAAAGTGTTGTCGTCTTCGGTGAGTTTAATGAGAATTTTTAACTTGTTGAGTATAGGAAGGGCGTATTTAAGAACTTTTAAATTAGAAGGAGTAGGTACTAAGAGAGTTATTTCGTCGTCATCCAGTGAATATAGGTAGTCAATAATAATGGTTCTTTGGGAATAGAAACTTTCGAGCATTTCATAAACCGAATTCCAACGAATAAAAGACGGTAATTTGATTCGTTTGTAATTAGGAATATCGCGGTTTTTAATTAATTTAATAATCGAAATTATATTATCATAACATTCCTTTAATAATATAATACCTTTAATCATATAATAAATGATGGGATTTACTTTGTGAGCTACGCGACCAAAAAATTTTCTTTCAAAATTTTGAAGTGTTATTTCGTTTATATGTTGTTCTAAATTAAATTCATCATTTATAATATTAAAGTTTTCGTTTTCTATTTCAAGTTGAGAGAATAATGTTAATGATTTTAGCATATTTGCTGTGTTGTCACTACAGTAACTAGTTATTTTATTGTTTGTTATATCAAATTTAAGGATAACTTTTTGTAATTTTGTGTTGATTGTTGATGAATAATGATCAAGTATTTCTTCGAAATCAAGTAATACAATAATAGATTCTGAATTTTCGTAAGTTATTTTTATATTGATACCTAATATTGATTTATTGTTTAAATACCATATATCTAGTGCTATTGAAATATAAGAAGCATTAATGATTTGAGCTTTAAGCCATGTTATAAAGTGATTGTACTTTTCATTTATAAATTCTTTAATGTGTTTGTATGAAGGAATTTAATGTTTTTGTTTATGAAGAATAAAAAGTTTTTGTACCTGGTTTTTCGAAAATACCAAATGGAAGATTGTCTAATATGATAGCATTTTAAACATGCATTAAAAGTTGATTTGAATAATTTATATCGAATTCGTCTAAAGATTTACAATTATTTAGTGTAGTAATGTTTTGTTGTATAATTCTAAATTCGTTTTTATGTATGTTCTTAAAATGAGCTACTAAGTTTGAATAGTTGTTATTGTTGTATATTTTGACCCGCTTTTTGGGTATACAACATGTGCAATAGACGATCCCGTCTATTTCCTGGGAATAGCCGTTCTTTATTTTTGATGTAATGGTTTCTTTGTTTGTCATTTTAGAATTTTTGAAATATAATTTTGATTTATGAAATACGATTTATAGTTTTTAATATGTTATCAATATAATTAATTTAATATTTAGTTTAGAGATTGGACAAACTTCGAATATTCGTCAAAAATCGAATTTCTGGTATTCGTTTTACAAAGATGTTTTGAAAATAATTTCAAATTTTGCGAAAATTTCAAAAAATCTTCGAATATTCGTCGATTTTTTTATTTGAAAAATTTAAATTTGGAATTTAATAAAAAAAAATTATGCAAAATGTAGATTTTAAAACCAGAATGACGAAATCGATATTAAAAATAAATTTATTTTGAAAATTTCAGTATATTAAGTCATTTCAAAATTCCGAATATTATTCGAATATTCGTACATTTTGCAAGTATCCAATCTCTAATTTAGTTGGAATTGTTTAAATTTCTTGTTGTTTTAGACAGTAAAATAAATATGATGAAAATTAAAAAAAATCAAAATTTAATTAAAATCAAAATCACGAACAAACACAATTACGTGTAAAAATTTAAAGTTAAGATTTTGTTTAATAATTTTTAAGAGAAATCAACAATTTTTAATGCGAAATTATAAACCAATTTAAATTATCACAAAAACTTTTAATGTGGCATTATTAGACAATTAATTTTTTAAAGTCATCCAATGAGTACATATTTTCAAAAAATAATCTCGAATATTAAATGTTATTTTAAGATTGACGAAATTAATCACATAATAATATTTTATTTTTAATATAATTTTTTTTGAAAATAATCAATGTGAAGATAATAAAAAATTTAAAATACTCAGAAATAAAATATGCAGAGTTGTTATGAAAGCGGGTGAAACTACTATAATACCACCCATTCCAGTTTAAACCAGTTAAAACCGGTTAATACCAGTTTACTCCACCCCTATTTTCGGTATAAATTAAATTTTTTGAAAATTTATTGATTAGACATTTTAGAAACTTCTTTATGGGGTTGTATATACATTTAACAAATTATAGAAAAATTTTGGGGAAATTATTTATTTTCATGAAAAATATTTCTCCAAAATACGAATTTTTAAAATTTTGGATTTTTCAGATTTTTCAAAAATTTCTCATTTTTAAATCAGCTGAAATTTCTTCCAGTATGTTGTTTTACAGTTATGACCGTCTGGACAAGTTTTTATGTGTCGATGTATATCCCACACTATGTAACTCGAAAAAAACGGGTTAAACTACCTTGGATTTTGGGTAAAACGTTAATGCCACCCAGTTTAAACCTCGGTATTATCCACCGGTTTTAACCAGGTGGTTAAAACCGTAACAACTCTGAAAATATGTCATTAAATAAAAATGAAGTTAATTAAAAAGGATAATAATATTTTTAAAATCAGCGTTGACAAAATTAAAAAATTAAAAAAATTTTTTGATTAATAATTTTTCGAGTAGCAAAAAATGATAATAAAAAAATTACGATGATTAATTTTCCAAAATCCGCGAATTTGGGTTTTTAACGTTTATATTCTATCTTTATGGTATTAAATGAGTTTATTATGTCTTTTAGGATAAAAAATTTTCTGAATGGAAATTATGATGCATTCAATCGAAATGTTCACATATAGAAGTCTATATAGGAGTTTTATCGATTGTGATAACTTATAACTAGGGTTCGGAATATATGTGACCAAACTTGTGATCACATATTGTGTGTGAAATTCGACGTAAAATCCTTTATAAATTCCTGGACATGTTTAGGTATTACATATCTGAGTATCCATTAATTTTAGAGTTACCTGTATAATCTCTAAAAATCACATATTGTTCGCATATTTGATCGCTTTTGTCCATATTTTCCGAACCCTAATAATTATGCCTTCTAACAAAAATTGTTAAATTTTAAGTGTTATAAATCAATAATTTTATTTACTTTGAATTGAAAACTATAATACAAAGTTGAATACATTATGTGGACCACCTGGTCCAACGAGTATGGGCATAAATGTGAAGGTGTAAAAATGAAGCAATGTTATTAATATATGAATACACCTTTTCAAAAAGATAAATGTTACAAATTAATTCAATTATTTATCGACGGTCCTCCTCTTTATCTGTAAAATTCCAATTTTAAGTAAAATAACCAGTCAATTCCTTGAACGAACCTATAATACATAAACTTAACGCACCGAGTTTTATTAATTTATGAAATTAAAAATGCTTAAACCATGTATGAATAATACCACGCACTAAAAGGGTAATAGTGATATCATAAGGTACGGACACTCTACAAAACCAAGTCCACCACCAGACTTACGTCCTTTCTACCCAAAGACAACGCCTTGCTACCCGTACAAGTTTCACTACTTGGGGCTACCTTATTCCCTGCCTGCGTTTATTTTTTAAAATATTAATTTACTATTCATTTATTTTTTCAAAAGTTATTTTTATAACTTGCAGGATTTTAATCCTTGAGCTCTTAATAAGCTTCTAGGGTTTAAAATTTGTTCTTTTGGTGACTTTGTCGTCTCCGAACTGGATTTCTTCAACTCCTCTAGTCTTTTGGCGTATATCGCCGGGAGTCTATTTCTCGTTTCCACTTTCGGTGTGGGAGCGTCTGACATAAACCATCTGTAGATTTCTATTGAACCTTTGATGGTGACATTGAGAATCTTAGTGATTAACTCGTCAGAATGTCTTTTCGGAAGAGTGTCGTTCCTTTTAGTTAAGGTACTCTTCCTTGTTTTGATAATGGCAAGATTAGTTGCCCAGGAAATCACTCCTAGTTGGCCCATTACAATAGCTTGGCACTGGGCCTTATAACCTTTGTATCTTTTTTCCAGCATCCTAGCTGCTTTCAGATACTTTTTGGTTTTTTTTCCTCTTTTATGGAGGCTAGGTCTTCAGCGGAGATACCAACTTCTATGATGGTTATTCTCTTTCGCTTTTTGTCGATGCACATTATGTCCGGCATTTGCACGGTTTTGTGCTTGTCTCCGACAATCGTTACTCTTTGATCAAAGATTAACTTGAAATCGTTAGAGTTTCTGGATACACGGTTTCCAGTATCATATAGGGATAGTTTGTCCCTTAACCTCTGGAAGGTTATGATTTCGTTAGCTATTTGCAGTACAACTGCATCGTGCCGTGCCTTCAATAGGTTGAACGGAATAGCGGGGCATCCCCCTAGCACATGGGCTATCGTCTCCTTTTGCTTCACACATCTGCGACACTTATCCGATGTAGAAGGATTGGTGACTTTTTGCCACGATCGGTGTTGGCCTATTCAATCTTGGGGAAGGAGGGCCTGTTTAACGTCTCTCCTGGAT
>JASNJN010000123.1:0-18249 GCA_030180075.1 Mikrocytos mackini | reverse complement strand
ATTTTTGGCGATTTTTGGACCTTCTTCCGCCCGAACCCGACCCGATCGGGTCGGGTTCGGGCGGGCGGGCGGGTCGGGTACGCTCATGTCTGGTTTTAATATAGTCTTATTTACAGACATGAGCATTTTCGACGCTTTACGGACCCGATCCGAAACGGGTCGGGTGGACTCGGGTCGAAAATGAAAATCATTTTGGTAGTAAAAATTTTTGAATTTTTGAAAATTATTTATCAAAATAGTGTTATAAAAATTGGTAAATCAACTTTTTGATTATAGCCAAATAGAATTATCCTTCTGAATATAGTTTATTTCACTTATCTAAATTTTTGAATGAGTTCAGTAAGTTAAAAAGGTGATATTATTAATAAATTTGGTCGTTCGTGATTTGTTGAGAATTTCTGACGATTTTTGGACCTTCTTCCACCCGAACCCGATCGGGTCGGGTACGCTCATGTCTGCTTATTTGTTATAAACTTTTGGATGTGTATCAAAAAATGATTTATATTGTGGTTTTATTTGTAATTCTGCTGAACATCAAACCTCGATGAGATTTACAAAGTCCCAGCTTTCTCCATGTTTTGTAAATCTTACGAGTAGTTTAGGATTTTTTCACATACGACAAGAATTTTGTAAAACCATTAATGAATATTTTATGTATTTCTCTATAATAAAACAGATGTAATCCATAGATCTAAAATATGAGAAATTTCTATTTCTTCAAGAGTATAGATGACAAACTTTTCATGATTTTGTACAAGGCTATAACTTATAGATTTTATTACCAGATGTTCTAAATTAGCGCTAACACCTCTATTTATATTCAAATTATATCTGGAATATTGAACCAAGATTTTTTGTTGGAATATTTTCGATAAAATAAGTTTTATCCGAGCGTAAATCTTACAAAAAACATAATTTTTCAAATTTTGATAAATGGATTCCTATGCTATTCTAGCACATAATTAATACTTATTGGGTTGCGTTCACATAATTTATGCACAAATTGGTGATCTTAAAGTCATTTCCCGAAAAATAATTTTGGAAAATCGTCGAAAATGGGTGGTTTTTGTAAATCTTAGGAAATTTATAAATTTTATCGATGTTTAACTGTATATCTTTTGAAAAGTTCAACTTTGTGTCTGAAAATAAATAATTTTGCGTGTAAAAAGGAAGTTGCAAAATGCAATCAGATTCACAAAGTTGAGGAAATTCCTCAACGAAGAAGCGGAGTGGTTCTCGAGATACAAGAAAACCAGGCGTCAAAACCTGGAATTCGTGGAGATCGAGGACAAATCGGAGCACATACAGTTCTGGAAAAACATCTGGGAAATTCCACAGGATGTGAATGTACAGAAATTGGAAGCAGCGATTGAAAAGTGCAAATTCACAACTCATGATTCGCTGATTACTTCCAGCCCTTCTCAATCTTCGAGGTAGAACGTGCACTATCGTGCACGTCCCCGTGGAAGGCCTGCGGGCCTGACGGGGTCTACCCGCACTTATACAAGGCGCTATCGACGATGACGGTCCGTATACTAGTCAGATTGTTCAATGAAATCTGGCTAGGATTAACTAGTCCTGAGCAATGGTTCACTACGGGGCGGACAATCCTCTTCTATAAAATAGCAGGTGAGAAATCCTCACCAAAGAACTTCAGGCCCATTACCGTGTTGAACACGTGCTATAAACTGTTCACTTCCGTTTTGGAAGGTAGGATCATACAGACCCTAATGCGCACTGGTAACTGGGATCCAGAGCAGCGCGCCCTCCTTAACAGGAGACGTGGTTGTCTGGACGCTCATCTGATGAACGAATTTGTTGTGAACACCTGCAGATCAATCACTCATGCGCCGCTAAATAGCGCGTATATTGATTTCTGCAAGGCGTATGATTCGGTGAGTCACAAAGCATTGATCCGAATGCTTGAAGTGACCACCCAATCCTCAACAAACAAACCCAATAGGTTAGTAGCCATTCTGCGGACACTCATGCCCATCTGGAGGACGTATATAACGAACTTCAAGGGCGAGAGTGAGCAGATAAACATTAAAAGAGGGATATTTCAGGGAGACAAAATGTCCCCGACCCTCTTTTGTGTGGCACTAACTGTGTTGAGAGCAAGCCAAAACAACGCGATGAAAATATCAACGCTGGTCGATGAAGTCACTGTGGACAAAATATGTTACATGGATGACATCAAACTGTTTGACTCGTCATTACACCGATTTGGCCGTAAAGTTAGCGAAATTCGCAAACTGGCCAAACTAGTAGGCTTGTTCATTAACAATGCCAAAAGCTGTATCGTTACGAATAAAACTGAGAAAGAAAAAAAACTCTACCCAGGGCGTTAGTGATTTCCCGATGGTGACTGTAATCCATGAGTACAAATACCTTGGGTTCAAGCAGCACTGGAACAACACAATGACTACAAAGAGGCGAAGACGAGAATTAAAAAGATCGTCTTCTCACCTCTGACTCTCATCAACATAGTCAATGTGGGAAAACTCATGTTGGTGTATGCTGCCCCTCTGATCAGATTCGTAGGCCAATGTCTACGATTCACGGACACCGAACTGGAGGATCTTACAAGATTCGCTAGAGTCCAGGTCAAGAGGGCCAACAGGATCCCATGGAAGATCTCAAACGGGAGAGTCCATGCCAGGCCRGAGGTAGGKGGTTTTGGATTGCCRAACTTCAAACACGAATACTGGCTAGAAACACTAGCAGTCGCCAAGTACCTTAAAGCGTGCAAATTGGACGAAGTGTCAAGTGAAGGCAATAGCCGTTTCATCAGGGGTAGTCTCGCTGAAAACATTGTGAGAGCCCAGGAGTGGTTAATCAAGCGTCGACCAGAGATGAAGGCAACAAAGGTGGATATAGTGGGTCGTATCAAGGAAGAAGCTGACCGTATTCAGCAACTCACTGGACGGAACACATCCATGTTGCGTATCGATGAGGAAAGAACACCAACACCTTTTAAAGTGGAATGCAACAAAGCTCCCATCTGGTTTTAACAGAGCCGGAATGAGGGACTTTGTCAACCACCAGCTCACCCATATCTGGCTTAAACAACCAGATCTGTCTCGTAACGATTGCAAGAAAATCTTGCGTTACAAGACGGAAAAGGAGATATGGCTGGATTTAAAATCCCCACAAATGTTTGAAAATTTCCACAAAAAATATTTTTCGTAAAAATTTTCTACGGGCTGCTCACGAAAACTTTTCAGAATTTTTTTCGAAAAAAAATATTTTTTGTGGCAATTTTAGGAAATTTGTGGGAGAATTAGTTTTTTGTGGGAGAATTAGGTTTTTGTGGGAAAATTAGGTTTTTGTGGGAGAATTAGTTTTTTGTGGAAATTTTCAAAAATTTGTGGCAATATTATTTTCAACCAGGAGATATCTGGACATGGGCAAAAGTCATAAACCGGGACCTCTCCAACCTATGTCGGAAGTGTCATTCCACATGGGAAACTGTCGGACATGTATTGGGAGCATGTAAAAAAATTCCCTTTGCTCTCCTAAAGTCTCGGCATGATGGAGTCGTTCTGCAAATAGCAAACGAAGTCATCAGAAGAAGAGGCTTAGGTGACAAACTCAAGCTATCAGATATGGGTAGGAGAATCGAGAAAAACTACGACTCCTTCCAACTGGTGCTAGACCAAAGGATATGGGTTGAAGGTATGGAGGGTAAGCCACATTCCCTCCTTCCGGACATCATAGCAATAGACCATGCATCCAGGCGGGTAGAACTGTTAGAAGTAGCAGTCCCCGCTGAGGATTTGATCAGATCTCGGGAAATACCTGGACCTCATCCCTGTCCTTCGGAACCAGTACCCTGGTTTTGAGGTGAAGGTGCGAGCCTTCATAATAGGACAACTCGGAGTAATTTCCAAACGCTCTACTCAAAGTCTAATTCACTTTTTAAAGAGGTCCTGCAAACAAATCGAATAAATCACTTAGTTATAAATCCAAAATATAAGGGTTGGAAGTATCCCTGGTGATCTACAGTTGGCTGAGGGACAGCTGAGATTCTAGCCTAAGAAAGCTGTGCTCTAAGAAGATAAGGTGTACTATGTAATTAATTACTTATCTTCATAAAATAAACATGGATTGATCAGTTAAATGGATATTGTCACCTTATAACTTCCTTCCCCAGTTCTAACATGCACCCAACCCATCGAAATATGGCATTATTAATAAATTCGTTATCTTATCTAAAATAAAACGTCAATTATCTTTGACAAAATATGAGTTGTTTTGTTTCAAGATGAGGCCATCTTATGATTTCTGATTTTTTGAATATTTTTAGCCATAAGAATGATTTATAACTCAAATACAACTCAAATGAATATTATAAAAATATATCTTGTTTTGAGAAGGAAAAGTTTTCAATTTTTTAAAAACTTAAAATGCCACGAAAAAATCTATTTATCAAAAGACGTCCAGCCACAACGCCTAGAAAAAGACCAATCGCACTTAAGCAACCCGACATGTCCCATATATGTACTCATCAAAATAGAAAAGGCGTGTGCGCACGATACAAGGTCACGCCCCAACTCATACTATATAACACATCGCAACTTAACAGCATTACATAAATTAAAGAACAAAACATATTTTAGCAAACATTATTAAATGTGTCAAATCGGAAACAACAAAGAATAAGTCAACTAAGAATTATTTCATAATGGATAAAAGTAACAACAGTATTCGTATTTGTCTCAAAACATTCATGGCAATATTTAACATTTCTAAAAATAGACTTAAAACTTTACTGAAAATGAAATCAAAAGACTTCAATCAAAATCTTTTAAATTGGGGAGGTTCTAGAAAATCACTAAAAAAAGAAATAATAGAAGAAAAAATTAAAATGTTTATAAGGAATATTCCAAAAGAAAAAAGCCACTATGCCCGTACAAAGAAGGAAAATAAAAATAGAGAATTTTTGCCAGGAACAATGTCCATATTTTATCTTTACAAACAATTCATGACCAAATACAAAGATGATATTGAATGTTCTTATTGGATCTTTTACTCCATATTTCACAACCACTTTAACATTAGTTTCAAAATGCCAAGAACCAACATTTGTGACTATTGTTTCAAGCTCAACTTGGATATTTCTAAGATTAAAAATAAACCACTGAGAAAAGAGAAAAAGAAAATTCTTTACGCTCATCTAAAAAAAGCTTCCATATTCTATGATAAGTTGAATAGAAACTACGAAGAAGATTGTACTGTTGTTAATTTTGACTTTATGAAGAACTTAGGGATTCCTAAACTCAACATTAATAGTGCTTATTATTCAAGACATCTTAATCTGTATGTCTTTGGCGTTGTAGAGAAAGTTAAAACAATTGAAACGCCAACGTTCTATTGTTGGAACGAAAGTCAGTATCCTAAGGACTCTAACACAGTGGCTTCACTTCTGTTTCATTTTCTAAAAAATAAAATTTTAAACGAAAAACAAAAAATTTACTTATTTTGTGATGCAGCGCCTGGTCAAAATAGAAATTTTGCGATGGTAAAGATGCTCATAACTAGGGGTCGGAAAATATGTGATTAGGTATAAATCATATATTTTTACCAAATTTCTGGAAAATTTTCACCCATAATTACTCCGATTTGAAGAAATTCATATGTTTTATTTTATTGAAAATTCGAAATTATAATTAGATTTTGGCAAAATCATATATAATCATATATTTTCCGATTTTTTGTCATATATTTTCCGACCCCTACTCATAACATATGTTCGCCAATACAAAAAGACAGTTCAGATTACATTCCCTGAGCGTGGCCATAGTTACATGCCGGCTGACAGAAAGTTTGGTGTGCTTGAACGTGAAATGAGGAAACATGAGACTATACTGACTGAAAATGACTATAGGGAAATCATTTCGAGCAAATATTCAACAATATTCAACCGTGAAAACAATCTGGTGCTTTTTAATTGGAAAGAACTTAACCATCCTGTTTTCAAGAAAATGGCAGCTTCAGTAAAAATAACAAAAATCAAAGAAATAAGAGTGACAACCCGTTCTGTGACTTTTTTCGACGACTATGACAAAGGTGGAAAACATTTTGATTTAGAACATCTCTGCTTTCAAAAAGATAACCCATTTCCCCAAGTACTAACTATAAACAAAAAGAATGTAGACGAAAAACTCAAAGCAATACGGAAATTATATGAAAATATAGGGTGTAATGAGGACGATAGAGTTATTGAATTTTTGAATGGAATGGAACAATCTATACACAACATAAAATAAATAACTATTGTTCTAATTTAGAAGATCGAATACATGGAATTATTTGTTTAGATCATAATTATAAATGTATATTAAAAATGCAATAAATATCTGTTTTCAACCCTAAAATACTTATTAAGTTAAGATAGGTGCATTAAAAGTTTTTATATTTAAGTATAATGAAGCCGGGGTTATCTTCTTAGCAATTCAATTCATCAAATCTGTTTTATCTTTATTCGTCTATGCTTTTGTTTTATAGTTCTTTATTGGTCAGGCCTAGATATTAAATCACGTTAAAAGTTATTTTCCAATAACCTTCTGTTATATATCTGAAACTTTCATTTAAAATCTCGTAATTACTTTTCTTCGGAAGCTGATATAGTGGTATTCATTAGGTTGAATGGTCAGCCTTTAAACATGGAAACGCCTTCTAACGAATGCTAATAAATTGATATTGTGCGCTTTGTCCATGTATGTTGATCTAAATTGCTGAACAACTATTTGTGAGAAGTTTAATAGCGCACAGAATACCAAAGAATTTGTTATTGGTTAGATAAAGAATTTCATTGATTCTTCTAGACAGTTGGGCGTCCTATGGTTTCTGATATTGCTGTCTTCCCTGGACTATTGATTATCTTTTCCTATTGATCTAATGTCTCCAATATTTCAATAAACACTGGCTATGGTAGAATTAAATTATCGTTCTTGATCCACTATACAAAGTACATTCGAAACATGGCCATGATAGTAAATCCCACGAAATCCAAACTATGTACCCCATTAGCAAATCAACCTAATAGTATCTATCAAAGAAGCTCTCGATATATTTTCAGGTCTTCTTTAAAGTTATCTTGTGTTGTAAACAGATGAAGCCAAAATCTCTTTAAACGGAACTAGTTATAAACAGGTTTCGTCCAAACATCACATAAAATACACCTCTATTTCGGTATTTTCTTTGTATAATAAATACCGGTACCCCTCGTTGGTTTATTCTTTACTGTTGGCGCATGTTCGACTGGCGAGGTTATGTAGTTTGTGGTAAGTAATTATGAGAAGTTCTAATCCTGCTAATCGCACCATTTTAACTTATACGTGCTAAAACTTGAAAACTCCCATGTTTGAATGCCTTCTATGTGGAATAAGGGAAATTTTGTTCTTTATGTGAAATGAACAATCAGTTTAAAGTCTCAGGGACTGTTCTTCTTATTGTTGTTTTGTAGATTGTATACGTTATTCTTAATAGACGGATGACGCTTATTTGGCCCAGTTTCTGACCTCAGTTCTGGTGTGAAATAATTTTTTAAAAAGTTGTGAATTGTCACATCTATATCAAACAGGGGAATATAACAACATGATAATAAATAGTTTACAAATAGAAATGTCTGGGAATAATAACACATTTGGAATCCATTTGCACGATAATGAAATTTCGTGATAATTGACATATGGCCTCAATTTGGATTTAAATGAGGATCCCCTATTATAATTTGATTACTATTTAATGAATAAATGTCCTTTACAGAACTCAATTTTTTAGAACAGAATGATCCACCATTTTGTCATATTCGATCCATATTTACAATGTATTTTTATTTTATATGTCAATTGTATACAAGTTTTGGATATCCAATTTGAAAAGTACTTTTGAAAAAAAGGACTCATCTTGAAACAAAACAACTCATATGTAATGATAGAATCAAATCAGATTTATTTTATATAAAATACCTTATTTCAGTGTTGTTATAAAGTGTACAAAACTATAATAATATCTCCCATTTGGGTATAAACAGGTTTAAACCAGTTTATACAAGTTTACTCAACACATTTTCAGTATAAAATCAAAATTTTTAAAAAAATTATTTCTAATAAATTCTGGAGCATTTTCTATAATGTTGTGTATATTTAACAGAATGTGGAGAAATTTCGAGGAAATTATTATCTTTCATGAAAAGTAATTTCCAAAAAAAATTGTTATCTTTGGATTTTATGATTTTATGATTTTTGACATTTTAAATTTCCTGAAATTTCTTTTCGTATGTTATTTTGCAATTTAGGCCATCTGGATAAATTTTCACATGTCGATACATATCCCAAATATTATAATTAAAAAAGCATTTAAGCTACCTCGAATTCCGGGTAAAAATTAACGTAACCCCATTCAAACCTCAGTATTATCCATCGGTTTTAATCAGGTGCTTAAACCCGTAAAAACTATGCATATTTCAAATATTTTCTTGGGTTTTATTTAATAAAAATATTAATATTAATTTTCTTTTATGTATAGCCCTGATTATATAGTCATTAATATGAAAAACAACTTTTGTTATACTAAATAGATTGAACCGAGTGGTTTTTCAAAATAATTGATGGCGATGCAAGCAACTTAACTGGGTAATTTTGAAAGTCCTAATGGAACCCCTAAATCTGATCTAGGATTACACAACTTCTAAATATTTATTTTTATTTTATATTTACATCTTTGGTCGGCCCCATACTGGATCCTTACGTTACCAACAGTTAAATATATTTCTAACATGAGCAATCGCTATTATATCAAGAAGAAATGGCGGCTGACTTCCAACTGGCCACATTTTTACCAAAACAGCCACAAAAATTCSAACTGGYCACATTTCTACCAACTTCCAACTGGCCACAATTCTTCCAAATAGCCACAAAAATTCCAACTGGCCACATTTTCTTCCAAATAGCCACATTTTTTGTCGCGACAAGATATACGCTTAAATAGTGGTGAAAATCGTACCTCGTATTTTAATTTGATAATTTCAGTCGTTTTCCCATAATTAGAAACTGTATTATTGGCATACACTCGAGTTTTTAGAAATTGAGTGCCCATAAATGTGGCTATTTGGAAGAAATGTGGCCAGTTTGAATTTTGTGGCTGTTTTGGTAAAAATGTGGCCAGTTCGAATTAAACCAGAAATGGCAGGGTCAATTTTCAGTCGCCTTTCACCAATACTATTTTTATACGAATATATTAGAAGTTGTTCTGGTGTCTCTCGATATGTTTGTCTGTTTCATTAGCTTTTATCTTGTGGCCCAACATTTTGTGTTAAATTATCTCGTTGGCATTTATTTCAAATCGGAATGTCCATGTTCTTGAACAGATCAAGTGAAAAAATGTTTATTCCCAGAAATTGGAATTTTATACATAAAATTTCTCGATAAATTCATCCTCTTCCTTGGGAAATAGATTTTAAAATGCATTCTCAATTCACGATAAATTAGAGACTCTGAAATGGAAACTCTACACAAAATAAACATTATATAAAATATCTATAGTTAATTTTTATAGAAAATAATGAATTTCGTGGTTTGATAATGTGATTATTAAACCAGTTGTTACTGCAAATTATGTACAAAAATAAAAAAACGTTAGTGCAAATAATGCATTTTTATTGCGCAATAAATGGGTTGCCCTAGTTATGATATTACCTTGTTTTTCTATATTTTAAATTTCAAAACTTTACTATTCATATAAAACAGAAGAATGAACAACAAGAGCAACCTAGACAAYAAKTYYSCTKGACTTGAACTTCAATACTCAAAGGTATAACGAACATGGTAAGGACTTTCAAGATTTAAGTTATATTGGCAATAACTATACGCCTTATTACGACTCGGAGGATGGAAGCATATTAGAACAAATTAACGGCGCTAATACAAATGGAATAGAAAACGACGAAACGTTTGAAAACAGTATTCTAACTCCAAACATTAATTCCGATTCTAAAGACTCTAAAAATGTTCAGAATAAATCTACGCCAAAGGAAAAAATAATTTCTAAATTTAGCGTATCGGAAATTAATGAAAATGATTTAAATGTACCAGGAAACTACAAACATAACTTTGGAAGGAGCAAAACGACAACGATGGATTATAAACATAATAAAAGTAATAGAATTGA
The DNA here is from genome assembly GCA_030180075.1 of Mikrocytos mackini. Taxonomy (NCBI): domain Eukaryota; phylum Endomyxa; class Ascetosporea; order Mikrocytida; family Mikrocytiidae; genus Mikrocytos; species Mikrocytos mackini. The sequence continues at coordinate 8,073 of JASNJN010000123.1, read as the reverse complement.
TAATGTGGTAAAGAATAGATATAAAGATAACGATTAAGATTAAGTAGAGATGATTGATGGATTGAATTAAGGTGATATGAAAATATTTTAAACATTTTAATTCAACGAATGAAATGAAAGAAATCAAATAAGTAATGGAATCATTAGAGTTTAAATTTATTGTGGAATTGATAAAAAATGAACAAAGTTGTGCGGTTTTATTGAATCTTTATCATAAATGTAAACCAATATTTCTACAAAGCCCGTGAAATGTATGTAGAAAGTTTACATTGTCATAGAACAAGGAACTGAATATGTAAAATACATTTTGTAGTTAGAAAGGTGTTTTTTTCTCTTAATTTATCAGAGTACTTTAAAATAAATCCAAATGAAAGATTAGTAGGAGTAAAGGAATTTAAATAAATATGGTGGACTTAAGTGCTAATAGACTTGTTTGTTGTGTTTTTCGTTTAACACTTTACCTACCACAAGGGTCAATATGACCCATAACGTTTTCCAGAAACATACCACTTGGGCCAATAAGACACGTATTTTCGAGTATTTACGGACGAAATGGGTCATTATGACACATGAAAGACCTCCGTAAACCTACCCCATGGGTCATGATGACTCATATGCATTTCCTTTAAATTACCATATGTGTCATATTGACCCATAATGTTTTCCTCAGAAAGACCACATGCGTCATAATGACCCATATAATTTACTCATATTAATTCGTACATAAAATATTATTATATCAAGTTAATGATACTATTCAATAAATACTGTTCGTATTAGGCGCAAACATGTTAAATAATKTTCGCTCTTGCTATGATTATTTGTCTATGATAATCATGATCATCAAATATATACGTTGTCGTTTGTTAAATTCTAAGTTTATCTGCTAAATCATATCAACATTGAAATCCATATACTTACTAATACTAAATACTTTCACTGTATGGGCGTATAAAATATTTTTATATATTAATGCCCGGATTACGCTTTACCTCATATGTTTCAGTTTCCCGCAATGTCTTATTGGCCAATAATACAACAGCTTGGGTGGTTTAATTATAGAACATGTGATTTTCCTGTAAAACAGTAGAATATCGTTAAATAACTCTTTATAATTCACAAGCCATAATTTAATTATTTGTATTGCGAACCTTACCATTTTACAAAAAATATGTATCATCGAGGTGATATGTGTTAAAAACACCGTCTTTGTGATCAATTTACTGTATTTCCTTCGAAGAATATCATAAAAACAAATAAAACTTTTCTTGTGATGGTGTGAGGAATTTTTGACACCTTCATAAAATTGGGAGCAAAATGGAGTATTTGGAACAAAATGGCCGTGCATTTATTTATTAATATACGTGGTAAATATTTACTAATTTAAAAGAAGCATTTATAGACACCTTAGAAATAAGTATTTGAGTGCCGTTGCTTGTTTTTCATTTTTGTTTTTTGTAAACTTTTAATTTATTCAAAACAGTGAAGTTATATTTAATATATAATAGAAAACGTCTTTTACATTTATTAAATTAAATAATTATGTATTAAAGTCGTATGATAAGATATCATATGTATAATCAATGTTAAAGCCCGCAGAGGGGGTCAAATTTTTCAAACCTTCGAATACCTGTTGTGTATAATATTGTTATAAAAGTACGTAAATAATTAAATGTGTTTAAGTTTTTAAAAACTGTGGAAACCCTAAATATTAAAATGGTATATAAATTGTTAAAATACCATATAGGTATCTCGCCGAAGTCAAAGAGTTAATCATTACAAACTTTCAAACATAGTTTATCAATTTATATATGGAATATTTTAAAACCTTTGAATGTAGCATTTATTACACGTTTCGCATGATTTTGTTTCTATAAATAACTTTACATGTACATACTAGGAACGGAAAATAATTTAAATCAGAGTTGAGAATTTCTGACCCGACCGTCCGAACCTGACCCATACGAGTCGGGTTCGGGCGGAAGAAGGCCAAAACGCTAAAAACTCTCACATGGATGCACTTTTAAAAATATGCACCATTTCACTAATTTACACTAGATATTAATAATTTGATTTATTAAATAGTTAATTTGCTCTAATATTAGATGCTTAGATGAAAACAAATTAAAACAAAACATTTCAAGCTTTGATTCGTTATTATTGGATATCATTAAATTTTTAAATTGTTGAAATTAATTTTTTAGTAGAAAAATGCTTACAGATTTCCCGCTCGACCCGAAGGCGGGGTGGTTCGGACCGGGTTCTAGAGGCTGACTTATAACTGGCCACATTTTTACGAAAACAGCCACAAAAATTCGAACTGGCCACATTTGGATTTCGTTGTTTGGTGGCTATTATGGTAAATCGGTAATATTAGTACTTTTTATTAACGCTTAGTTAGTTTTATACAATAAAGAATGTTCTAAACCATTTAAAATTTTTTAAAAATTAGTTCAAATATGTTCGGCATTTTTTCTTCCAACTGGCCACAAATCTTCCAAATAGCCACAAAAATTCGAACTGGCCACGTTTTTGTCGCAACAAGATATACTCTTAAATAGCGATGAAAATCGCACCTCTTATTTTAATTTGATAATTTCAATCGTTTTTTCAGTATTAGAAATTATATTATTGGCGTATGCTCGAGTTTTTAGAAATTGAGTGCCCATAAATGTGGCTATTTGGAAGAAATGTGGCCAGTTCGAATTTTTGTGGCTATTTGGAAGAATCGTGGCCAGTTGGTAGAAATGTGGCCAGTTCGAATTAAACTGGTTCTAGATTTGAGCAAAATTCTAAACTCTGCTTTACATTTATTAAATTCGATGTAGAAACTAATAGGAAACTTATCATAAAAGCCTTAACTAAATCGCCAAAATCTAAAGCCTTTTATTTAAACCGAAATTCATCTATACACAAGCCTGTTTTACAATACAGAATTTAAAATTTCCAATTTTACATACAATACACATAAATAGAGTTAGCAATTTTTTCGTACCACAAATTTCTCGAGAATCAAGAAACGGATTTTAGGCCTTAATTCCCGGTAATTGGGAACTCTGCTCATAAAATAATTATTAAACTCACAGATGTGCTACTTGATATTTAATACCATTATAATTAATATTAAAAAAATTTCCAATTCCCTAAAATTAGACATTCAAAGTCTTGATTTTGATCGAGATGCTTATCGAAACGAGGTAATTTTCGATATTTAATATAACGGGGACTTATGTTGAAATAGTCCTTTAAATAAAACATATTCCATTTGGTGGAATAGTAAAACGTTCAAACAACATCTACTATACATTCGGAAACAAGCTTTCACATTCATTGTCTATAATTTGACAAATTTATAGAAATTTGGTAGTATTTTTGAAAATGTTTGTGAATCTGGAAATTAMGAAATTCCAACGAAATGTGCTGAAAACAACATAGAAATCATGGAAAATATTTGAAAATCGATATATCATATCGATTATACATTTCAAGATATCGATCCATTCCATTTTCGATAAAATTTTGAATGTCTAATGATAGAATCGTTGTAATAAGCTCGATGGTCTAGAAGATCAAATTTCATGTTATTTTATTTATTCTTATGCTTCGAACTTAAGTAACAATTGGCAAGATTTGTCCGTGTTGATCCCATCTTAAACGAAGGCAACGTGAGTGTGATATTATGTACAATATGCTATTATCGTGGATCTCAAAGTTTCAAACTTTAGTATATATGCAACTTATCGCTTAACTAGGCTTAAGTTAGCTTGGGCTGTCTTTGGTGTATTAAACGAAAATAAGAAGTTTTGTTTAATTGCACATTTGCAATTCTATAATATGAAACCAACATAGCATACAACAGGATTTTAGAGAAATTAAAATGTTATTGTCAGGACATTCTATCAGAATGGAATCAAAATCTTTTTCACCAAATTCTTCGACCACTATCATAAATGCAGCAACAAACCAACTGCCTGAAGCTAATAGAATTCATGGTTTAGTTCATATTTCTAGTACCACAAGGCAAAAAATTCCTAGTTTGAACAGAGATTTTAAAAGAAGACTTTCCACGGATATTTGCATTATATAACGGTCATTAAACGAGTTTATTTAAGAAAAGCACAGTCGAGTATCGTATAATAAACTTAAATGCACTTCAAAATGACAGTTTATTATACGATACTTTTTGACAGCAAATCCCCTTATTAACGGTTATCTTTTTTATTTTTGATTAATGTGCCATTTTAAAGTAATTTAGTATAAAAAACCATCAAGGAATAATTTTGGTAATTATATACCAGTGGAATTGTTAGAATGTAGAGACAAAATTATGAGTTTTTCATACCTAAATTTAAGGTTGATATTATAATAAACTATTTTGAAAAATTATATGAAACCCAGTTTTTAAAAGTTTATTACACCATACTTTTATTATAGCCTTGTTTATTATACGATACTCGACTGTAATACATTGCTTTAAGAATTTGTGGTTGTCAATTGATGAATACGTAGAATTCGTCAACTATTTTCTTGTTAATTTTGTTGACACAGATAAGAGTTGGTGGGAAGTGTCATATTTATGGATTGTGAAGACAAATAATGGGGTTTAATGTTACAACCTTTTTATAAAAAAATCATTTTAACTGCCGAGAATTTTCGACAACATACTTAATACAGAAGTTTGGGAAACTACTTAATGCTCGTGATTTAGAATATACTCAAAAGGGCTACACCAAAGCCAATAAATAGTATATGGTGTTAGAAGAACAAAAAAACCACATAGTTTGATTGACAATGAAAGCACGAATTTCTTTATATTTTACTAAGTATTGAAACAGAGATGGAGGAACAATAAGACAAGATTGAAATTGTGAGAGGAATATTGTTTGTAATATTAGGATTTGAGAATTGGTAGGAAGTTAGGGGTTTATATGAAATTTCATTGTTGACTTATAGAGCGTGTGGAATAGACGAATGGAATTTGTTCTATTGCAATTATTTCTCTATAAAACAAAGCGCAAATGTGATCACCAGAGTTATTACGATTAGAGCCGCCAGGCTAAAATCGGCGGATAATTCCGAGGTTTAAACTGGGTGGCATTAACAGTTTATCCAAAATTCGGGGCAGTTTAACCCGCTTTTTTTGAGTTATATGGTGTGGGATATGTATCGACGCATAAAAATTTGTCCAGACGGTCAGAACTATAAAACAACATACTGGAAGAAATTTCAGACGATTTAAAAATGCGAAATTTTTGAAAAATCTGAAAAATCCAAAATTTTAAAATTTCATATTTGGAAAAATATTTTTCATGAAAATAGTTAATTTTCTCAAAATTTTTCTAGAATTTGTTAAATGTATATACAACCCATGAAGAATGTTCTAGTATTTCTAATCAATAAATTTTCAAAATTTTGAATTTATACCGAAAACGGGGTGGAGTAAACTGGTATTAACCGGTTTAAACTGGTTTTAACCGGAATGGGTGGTATTATTGTAGTTTCGCCCGCTTTCATAACAACTATGGTGATCACGTCTATTATATTGCAAAATAATAAATGAAATGTCGAAATTTGGTTTTTTATATAATAAATACATACGGGATTGGAGGCAATAATATGATCTGACGATGAATCTTGATTTATTTGACCATATTAAAAAAACAAAACGAGAAGGTACGCTTCCGCCTTACCCTTTCCTTCGTAATATGTGTTTCGAATGTTACGGTGGAAAAGATCTTGTTCCCGAAATCAATTTACCATCACCATGATAATCGAACCTAACAATTTCTTTCGACCAGTAGATGGTCCCATGGCTAGACCACATTCGGATATTGGCAAATTGAGTAAACATATAGATATGACAATAAAAAATCAGATGGAAATTTTAAATTTCCAAAAAAACCGAAAGATTGAAATACCGTCACACCGGACAGTCCCACCGTAAAAGGGCTGGGATCAATGTTGGGCGAAAGGACTAAACCGACTGAAGCAGGTTCGAACCCGATCGACTGTAGTGACCTGGAAAACAGGGGCCCATCGGGTCCACGAATCCAGGGTGTTTAAACAACTACCGGCCTATAAATGCCCAAATGCGAGGGTCTACGACCCTATACAAAAGGGCTGAGTGGAATGTATTCAAATGTAAAAACCGTCAAATCACAACGAGTAATCAATTTTTATAAAACATTTTGTGTTTTAAAATAGACTGAATATCGCCAATATAGATGAGTTTATTTCTGAAACACTGTTATTTTCGAAATTGTGAGTGTGTCCGAACAGCATTTAAAGACTTTCCAAGATAGCCGACCTTTTAACAATGGAAAAATATTCCTAAAACAGTATTAACACGCGTATGCTTAATATTCCAATCAATAGAGCAGCATCAAGCATTTCACAGGTAAATCCTGAAGTTGGAAAGTTACTATCCAAAATTCCACCTATTCGTGTTTAAGCTGGTTAAACCGGTTAATACCAGTTTACTCCATCCCCATTTTGATATAAATTCAAAAGTTTTAATATGAATTGTTTAGAAATTCCAGAATATCATTTATGGTGATCAATATACATTTAACAAATTTTACGAAAATTTTGAAAGGATTATTTATATTCATAAAAAATATTTATCCAAAATACGAATTTTATAATTTTGGATTATCAGATCTTTCAAAAAATTTGTATTTTTAAATTATCCAAAAATTTTTCCTGTATGTTGTTTTACAGTTCTGACCATCTGTACAATTTTTATGTATCGGTACATATCCCGCGTATTATAACTCGATACAAGCGGGTTAAACTATTATAATTCCGGGGAAAATGTTAATGCTATCCAGTTTAAACATCGGTATTATTAACCGGTTTTAATCAGGTGATTAAAACCATAACAACCCTGCATTTAATATTTGTTCTACCTAATTAACAATATATAGAAGTTTAAGTTATCTACATATCTAATATGCGAAATTTGACACATAATCTGATGGAAAATTGAAGCTCCGAAGAATTTAAATAATAAAATTTCTGACTTACATAAAGTTTTATTAGAAATGTTGGTTAATCACGAAGTTTCAGATAGTGAAAGGTCATATTAGGAAATAAAAATCCATGTTTATGATTTTGAAATAGTTAAGAAATATAGTGTATTTTTGTGATTTTTCATAATAATCGAGTAGGGGTAAGGATGATCAGTTTAGTTTTTTACTTGTTTTAACTTTTCAATGTTAAATTGTCTTACTAACTTATTATTTCTAAGAAAGGAGGCGATGATGGATATCAAATAAGAGTTTAAAATCATCACAAGGAGTATTTTATTGAACACCGGATAATAGAAAAAGAATAATTCTTAGTGAAATTGAAATGTTGTTTAAAATGGGGATTCTTAGAATAACACAAGTTTTTGACATAATACAATCAAAGGGTTACAATATCGGTAAAAACTTTAGGTTAGTTCAAAACAAATGTTTAAGATCAGAATGTTCTATTAACCACCTAGACAATTTCAATGTGAATGATCCTTTAAAACATACAGAAAAGAAAAAATTACGAACCGATCCTAATATTATTATTTCAAACCGTATGGGTGAAGGTGAGCCAATGATTTTAATCGGTTTAATAACTACAACGAATTTACAATCAACATAATTTATAAGTTATCAAATTTAGAGTATACTTTGCTATTATTGTCCGAAGTTATGTTAGAAAGGAAATTTAGATTACTTGTATATGGGGAACATTAAGAGTGAAAGTGTAGAATTCCTGTCTTGGTTTTTGAATAGTTAAAAGATCAACTCTCTGTCCGAAACTTTGTTTTTTACACCGACGTTCATTATTGCAGCCAATAGCCGCGCTATATCAATTACAGTTGAGAATTCATTTGAAAGCCCACTAAGAATATATTGTTGGATTCATATTACCCGTAAAATTTAAGGAATTCAAAAATTAGAATTATTAATATAGGGAAGTTGTTATACATAGATATACAGTAAACTCTGAAAGTTTATCGCATTTCTAGACTTAATCACTCCGGTCTTACTCGATTTTGAGGGGGTTTGGTCCAATTTAATTAAAAATATTTTA
>JASNJN010000122.1:0-17907 GCA_030180075.1 Mikrocytos mackini | reverse complement strand
CAAAAATTCAAAAAATTTACTACCAAAATGATTTTCATTTTCGTTTCGGGTCGGTTCGGGTCGGGTCCGGAAATCATCGAAAATGCTCATGTCTGGTTTTAATCAATACACAGTTTAATTTCCAGTAATGTATCTATTTGTGTTTTTCGGGAGTGAGTTAACGGGATTCCCGGAAATATATCAATAATTGATAGAAATCTTATTTTGTCGACTTTTTGAGCTCAGTATCAATAAGAGTTTCAATTTTTCTCGGGTTCAAATTTATCATAAATTAAGAAATGGATTTTAAGCCATAACTCCCGGGAAAAAAGGAGTATTATCGAGAAAATTTGATATAAAGGGCCAGTTTCTGGGAATTGAAAAATCAATGTCAATAATTAAATACAGTAAATATTGATATAGTGGAATTTAACTATAATAATTTGATTGAAATATCTTAAAGATTAAAACAAGGAAAATTCTATTAAAAATTAAAATTTATATTTCAAAATGGTGTCTAGTGAAGAAATCTGAATTTAGTCAAATCTAGATAAAATTTATAAATTCTATAAATAATTTTAATTTTATGAATTAAATTTTGAAATTTATTTTAAGAATCGATAATTGATACCTGAATTGTAAGAAACTAACAAATAAATGTGAAAGTCTAGATGAGATTGAATTTTTCTTTATCAGTCACTGTGCTTACTATAATTCTTTATAGAATTAAACAACATGGTGAAAACATTATGCAGATGTTTGATCGATCCCGATGTACACGATCCTAACTAATGTGTTAGATTTCCTAACTATTTTGGACTTCATTGGGATTTCATGGTATCAAAAAATTTCTTGACATGAAATTTTCTTTCTAAATTAAACCCCAATTGGCTTTTACTGTTGTTTAATTGATACCGAATAAAATAAAGTTCTTACTTTGAAAATAAAGCGCCGGTATTCAAAATAATGAGCTCCAAAATTTTCGAAATTTCCTACTATACAGTCTCGCAACACGCTAATCCTACGTTTTTAGCTGTTTACTGTATAGTTTGTGAACGGCACACTTTACACTCGATTTGGTAAAAGAATTTCAACCTGATGTTTTGTTCCGCGATAGAGTTTTAAGAATCTTATAATTTAACCAATTTTAAACCATATCAAAGTTGCACGAATCTAAAACAATGTGGTAATTTATTGTACCTGGTATTTACATATAGTTTATTTATAGAATTATTTATCAAATCATATTCCTGGGAATGATTTTGTGTCCGGGATTCCTGGGAATACGGGAGTCTCATTCCCGATAAAAAACACAAGTATCTATTATAGATATTCGTTTACCTAATATTTACTAAAAAATAATAATTGAAAATAGAATTACTTATATAAATCTAGCTCGCAAGGGCGGCTTATATCGGGGCATACTACACTCCCTTCATTAAAAATCTACTACTGAAATTCTATTCGTTGGCCATTTCTTATTTTTTGCAACGGAGAAACTAATTATATATTTAATTATAAATTTCTCCTTTCAACCTACTGGCCTACTCATAATCCCTTAATAAAACTAAGTAAACCCTTCCACAAGTCTTAGACTTGACGTGTATTTGTTTCACAAACACTGTATTTTGAAACAGGCTTATATTGAACCCAGTTATATTGACTTTTAACTTTCAAAACATTATTAAATCGATATGCCCTCATTTAAATAAATATTTAAAATCAGAGGGTCTGGTTACTTTTCTATAACAAATGATCCCTTATTTAGGGTTTGTTAACTTCTTATATTTTAAAGTGTTATTTTGTAACTCTGAGCCTTGCAGAAAGGGGCTTATTTTGAATAAGCGTTTCAAACGGCTTTTGGAGTCTTTCAATTCCCACATCTGTTKCCCTTWTATRARCCCATGCACCCCTTTTCTCTATTTAAGCTATAGATACTCGGYKAGCGTYTTTTGGRTTAAGGRCAACAATTAGAAGTTAACTTTTTGTTTTGTGAATAAACCTTTTATCGATCTGCCATGCCCTGGCTAACTTAATACCAGGCAAATGGACTTTTAATAGTGTTTTGAAATGAGCTTGCCGTTTGTAAACTTTCCCTGGGCCTGTATCACCCAGTCAGTTTTACGGCATTTTTTCTTTGTTTCAGAAATATGCCCAGTGTCAATAATAGACTGAGTTTCAAAAATAAACCATGTTTCAAAAATAGCAATAGTCTGTTATCAATTACAAACGCTAAATTTGAAGGCTTATAAAAGTGTTTGCCCTAGTTGTATTTTGAAAAATACTTTGAGCCAGTATCATTAGAGTTCCCAATTTTCTCGAACAATTTATTTCCCGGGAATGAGAATTCTCGATCGAGAATTCCCGGGAAATATATGGTATTTTGGATATAATCGTTTTTATTAGTAGAGCTAGGAAAATAAATTAAAAACTTAAAATCATATATTTGAAGTAAAGACTGTAAAAAAATCCTTTAATTTGTTAATATTTTAGTTTCCATATTTTGAATTTTTAAAATCTGAAATTCACTTGTATTACAAAAAACAATATTTTATCACATATTTTCCCATCCCTGGTAATTAATGATAGAGATAATCTGAATAAAACCGATGAGCATTTTGAATGTTATTGGCTTAGTTGGCTTCAATTTTTAATTATTTGGGTAGGATTTTTATAATAAAATAACAAAATATTTAATAAATAATCTGAAGCTCTTAATTAATAAGAAAGTGTCCTAAATCCATTAATCTTGGATGTTCCTTAATAATAAATTAGAAAAATTCAAGTTCGTTTAAAAGACATTTTTCTGTGTATGTCATTTTCAATATTATATAGGAAATTAAATTTTTACCGAAAAGGTCTAAACTTGTCAAAAATAGACTATATTGATTTTCAGTTTATTTCAGTGTTAATCATTTGTCTATTTTGAACATCATTCAAAAATAATATTAAAGTCGAATTTCAGTTTTTACCGTAGTTAGGAGCTTTGCGCCTCGTGAATTTACGTAACCGAACTTAAATACATGGAAACCCAATACAAGGGTTGATGTATAATTACGAGGTCTACTATTTAACTAGACATAAATAAATAAATATTTACAGTGTATTTAATAGTGACACTTTTTATAAAATATACGATTTATCTTATGGTGAACCTAAAAATCCTGATTTAGGAGAGGACACTGTAAAAATCCTCCGTCAATACGGGAAGGAAGATATCAGATTATGGTAGAAAATCATAAACAGAATTCTGGATGCACAAGCAGAAAAACTAGAACAGTCAAGAAATAGTTTTTCGTGTTCATGTTGGATTCAAAAGTCCATTTAGGATTACCGGAGACAGGCATGATACAGTGGTGATATAAATCGCTAACGAAGTCATTTTTAGGGGGAAAGGTCAATCACAGAACTAAACCAAGCATAAGGGCCAAACAAGTTAATTGAACGTTGGGAAACTTTCATTTAATCCAAATCAAAGAGTTTTGATCGAATATGACGTAAAATCGTCTAACTTCGTGCTTCTGGATATAGTTGCTGTTAACATTAGTAGAAACATTAAATATGGGAATTCGTATTTCCTGGTGACAACCTTATTGAATAAAGGGAAATCAAGCGAGAATAAACACTTTGAACAAGTCAAACCCCACTACGAACAAGATTGAGGATTCAGGAGTACTTAACATCTATGAGTAGTTGGAATTTAGTGTTAAAGCGACAAACAGAAGTAATATAGAGGTATGAGGTACCTTAAGAAAGAGGGTAAATATAATTATACAATTGGTTATTTGGTTATATTTAACAAAATGATGATGACTACATTATAATATCGTAACAATACAACAAGTGCGACAGTTAAATTCAAATTAAAATGGTCGGGAATAGATTTCTCGATTCCCGGGAATTCTCGAAATTTTCGGAAAAAATTTTTTAAAGACCTATTCCCGGGAATTGGGAACTCTAGTATGAACTGTTGCACCTGCCGAAATATATTTAAAAATAAATGGCAAAATATGTGCGTGTCCCCGCGACGGCAAAATTCTAGAGCCACTTTACGCGTTAGTATATCGACTGCCCCTATCACCCAAACGGTATTTGAACGAGAAGTGTGACCGATTCCACCATGGCGTCTGGCAATAGGGGTTTCATCAATATTAGATTTCCCAAAATTCTCGAACCTAAAATTTATCGAGAAATCGAGAAACGGATTTATGGCCATATTTCCCGGGAAATGAGAAAAATTATCGAAATTCTAGAAAATTTTCGAGAATTTTAGATGTAAAAAGTCCAGTTCCCGGGATTCGAGAAATCGATTCCCGGGAATTGGGAACTCTAATCAATATGGACAATAATATCTCCACCCCCAAGTGGTACCGAAGTTTTTTGCAAAAAATAGAATAGGGTCGAACGTAGATATTTATATATGCTACGTACCGATTTGTCCCCGGCATCTAAAGTTTGTTCGGCATCACTTTGGACCCGCATAACGGAAAAATAATAAACGATTAATAACAGTTTTTGGGGCCTCAAATTAGCATCTTCAAAAATTGAATTTTTAAATGCGGAAAATTTTTGCCTTGAACATGTTCGTTTATTACACTGACAGAACGGGGATCTATTTCTCGAAAAATACAATTTTTCTAAATTTACGCCGCAATCAAAACAAGTCCATGAAGGTTTTATTATTTTTATTTTTGTAAAAAGTAATAAAATTCATTATCCGGTAATGATACGAGAAAAATAGATCTAACTGATTTAACGAAAAAAGTTCGGTGAAGTTATATCTTCCTTCTTCCGAGTTTAGTTGTATTCCTGCACTGTTTATCTTTTCAATTAGTTCTTGAAGTCTTGTGTTAGTAGATGAGTCGTTTGTCTCCATTTTGTAAATTTAAATTTTGTTTTAAAATACCGAAAAAATATTATGAGTTATATTTTGGAAATAAAAATATTGTTAAATCAGAATTCGATTTTTAATTCTAAAAACTTGAAATATAAAAATTTAAAATTCAAAAAAATATTAAAAATTTTAAATCTGTCAGGAACAATGTTTTGTAGATTGGAAAATTACAATAAATAATTCTCGCATAATATTATATTAAGTTTTTATAATGTTTTTTAATTTAATTTTATAATGTAAACAAATTATCGTTTTATGTGAACAACAAACAACAAAACATATTTTATAAGAAAGTTTATACAATAACAGTTAATAATAATTACTTTCGTTTCCATTTTTCATTTCATTTTTCATTTTAATTTAATTTTAAAATATCGTTAAATTATACGATATCGACAACTACAGACGCCTTCCACTCGTTTTGCGGCCGCAATCCTACTCTCACACTTCAGGACAACAACCATTTTGCGGCCACCTCTTCCTTTTTGTGGCCGCAATAGTCCTGATGACCCACTTCGGTACTTCAACCATTAGATAGGGGAGTAATTTCTGTGTTAAAACGGAGATATAAGGATTATTTGGTAACAAGATATATAAACGATTATGAAGCCAATGTGGAAACTAAAGTTAAATTACTTGAATCGATGATAAGATTGATACTGTTTTGGAAAGAAATAAAATCGTCGACAATTGAGAACTGTTTTAAAGCTTGTGGATTTGGGTCTGCTGATAATATTGAAAAAGAAAATGAACAGTTTGATTTGAATAACAATGGGCTTACAGAGACAGTTGCAGAACATGAAAAGGTATTTCTTTCTCATTCTACAAAATTGCAACTTATTACATTGATGAGTGAATTTGATAGTTTTTGTTTTACGAAGGATGTTATTCTAGAAACATATGGTAAAATTGAGAATTTAGAAGATACACAAATCAATGATGAGTTGATAACTGAGACAGCCAAGAAATTATTAAATTGTTATGATACAGAAATAATTTCATCCACAGACCGGCGTAAAGAAACAGCTTCATTCATCGACAAAAAGAATTTCGCGAAACAAAAGCAAAACGCATTAAAAAATATACAAGAGCTGGTGGTTTTTATTAATTTAAGAGTAGATGGATTAGATGATAAATATTGTAGAATGTTGTTGGAGTTGGAGGAGTTAATAAAGAAAAGGGAAAAGAAATGTTATAAACAACTTAAAATAGACGAATGTGTGAAAAAGTTGGAGAAAGATAATGGCAATAAACATTAAATAATTAATAATTAAAATCTGGTGAAGAACATGGTAAATTTTATTTCGAATTAATAAACCAATATATTTTACTCAAATAATTATAAAAATGTAAATTAAATTCTTGTTTATTTTAACACGTAAAGTTTCTGAAATTATACAATTTTAATACTGATTGGTAAATAATTGTGTAAACCCGGTGCTATAAATTATTTAGATTTTTATATTCTATGAGACCGTGATTTCTCAATTAACTATTTCTACTTTCAGACAATAATTTTAAACATTATTAATAAATCATCAATAAAGGTGTTTTAATAAAACAGTCTAAACCCGTACCCTGCCAATTAAATATTTTAGGTTAGAATATGAAAAGTCCCCATTTTATTCTTAAAAGCTCGATAACAACATATGGTTAATTCATTTTATTGCACCTAGTAAGGGTCCTGTTATTCCTTGCATAACCCACGTGGGGTAATTTATTTATTTTAATTATGTCTTATTCAATAAAGAAGTTGATGTAGTTAAACAGAATTATTCCATTTAAAATGACAGTACCGTAAATTGATCTATTTAGGCGCGCTCTAGGTTTATGACGTCTTTGATCACTAGATGTATTGTATTTCCCATTGTTATCATGATTTGGTTTTTTATTCCACATTTTAAATAATTTTCAATAAGTTATTTTTATAACATGTATTTATTTGTACATCCCAAATTATGATTACGTCATATAAGTTCCCTAAGTCTCCATTTATGTCTGTACATCAAAGTCATATGATTCGTTTATATAACAATATCCTTTTAATTTGACATTTTGATTTTTAACAGAAACTAATTAGGTATTTAATTATCTATTCCCCCGTCTTCACCATTAAACTAGTGGGTTAAATCATGCGCCCCAACACCACAATCTTAATACCAAGCCAATCCTTGTTTGTGAACCTTGTCATTTACGACCATTTGTACAGTTATTTTAGCCTTCTATGTTTCGTGACCTTCAGAAGCTCTTTTGGGAAATTAGACGTTAGTCATATCTGACAGTCTTATCCAGAATGCATAAACACGTACAGCGTTCATATCTCCTGGTTAAGGCTTTATGGTGCTCAAAGGGATTGGCCTTCCTATTATCTATGAGTTTCTTGAACTCAAAATATTGGTTATAATTATTTATAAGTACTCGGTCATGTATTTATCGAGGCCACTCTCCCGCCCAGCTGCCACCAAGGCTATCCAACTCTTTTGCCGCAGCAGCCTTCTTCTTTCTACATTTTACTACAATCTACTATTAGTTATATAACCTGCTCCGTTTCCTATCTTACTYTTATAAATTTCTTGAGTGAAGAGAAGTACGCCTCTGCATTATTGGTAGTGTGGATATTCAATGCAAGATTACCTGTCTTAAAATAATCGATAAATTCTTCCTTTATATTATCCCAATTGCGCATATAGTAATCTTTAACTGTGCCCGAAAAACTGTCTCGCAAGGTTAAGTAATCAAGGTCGTCATTAACAAACACAATCTTTTTGAGAACCTCAATGTTATAGTCATATTCTTGCTTATTCAATCCAAAATGTGTTCTCTTGATATAAGTTTTAAAGAATTTTATCACGTGAAAGCGACAAAGATTTCGTGATGAGTTAGGAAGATATTCAAGAAGAACTTTTCGTTCTGAGAAATCTTTATCGGTAATATAATACTTATTTACCGATCTGTTGTTGTTTGAAAAGAAAATCTTAAAGATTCTGGACAAAAGATTGTAAGTCTCATTTGCAACTAAGAACCATGCAAAAAGTGTTGTTTTTCTATTTCCGTCGAGTCCAACCATGATAAAGAATGACCATGACTTATCAATAGTTTTGAACGTGCTGTCCATAATAAGATATTGTCCAAATTTTTCCCATTTTTCTTTCATAATTGAGTCTTGATATAATATTCCCTCGAGAGTACCTTTTGGAGTATTCAGTAATGAAACATAGCCTGATTCCTTAAGATATTCTATCGCTATATCGAAATCTTCTTTTAATTTATACTGGTTTATTTGTTTCTTATATCCTTTGGAGTGAATGGATAATTGTGCTTTTTTATCAAAGTGAAGGTCAGTTTGGAAATTTTAGCCCCGCAATCATAAATTTCACCAAATTTTTTATTTCTTCTTCTGTTAAGTCGGGTTTAAGAGGTGTCTTCTTACACGATTCAGAATGAGTTAAGTTAACCTTTGTAAAGTACAATGAATATGTTTTACTGCAGTACTTAATCAGGAATGTGGACGCACAGCTATCTATCATCAATTTACTCATGTTCTTGCAATGCAGCTCCCGTTTATAGTATTTTAGAACTGACACATGTCTCTTTGCGTATTTAGAACCATTTGAACGGTTTAAATAAGTTTGTAGAAATTCAGAGCTTCCAACATTGTACTGATACTTTTCATTTGTCGAGTACTCATTCAGAAATTCTTCCAAAGATATATAAGAGTCAAATCGAGCCATTTGAAATATCTTCATCACATTATGTCTTCTTTCTTCACAATCGACTGTGTGCGTTTTATAGACATCTTTTAGTTGTTGAATGGATGACAGTAGTGGTGCGTTTCCCGTATTGTCACCGTTCATGGTGTTTTTTGTTTTCAAATTTTAAATTTTCAAAAAAATTTTGTTGTTTTTAACAATACAATCGTTACTTATATGTCCTTTAATACGACCCAAACTAAAAGGTTGTTCTATTATCTTTTTATATCTTAAAATTATCCATTAAAACCATTTCCGTTCAAAATGTATACAAAATAACAATACTCCATAAATACGGCTCGTATAAACAGGCGAGAATATTAAAAGCTTTATTATGATTACAAGAACCCAGTTAATGATTTTATAATGATATAAATAGGGTGTTAAAATCTTAATTTGGGGTGAGTTTAGCCATAACCCATAAATTCAAAATTAACACATTTTATTTAGTTTATAAATATTTAAATAGCGCAATAACCACTAAAAATATGACAATATAATAATATTAAATTAATTTTTGTTCAATAATTAGTTTATTCAATGTATAATTTCATCATACATACCCATTTATCTGCTTGTTCTTTTAACTCCCTTGTTATACTTTCATGTAAAACGTATACTTCATTTAAACATTCTACAAACTTCCTTTCTTTATTATAATTCACAATATTTTCATCCATTATTAATTTCTTATTTTTCAAAAATTCTTTTCTTTGTTTAACAATAATTTTTAATAATAAATTAACTCTTTCTATATTTATGCATTCTTTCTTTAAGTAGTGTTTTAAATGCTCTAAAAGAATAATGAGCTGTGTAAAGTTTAACCTGTCAATAACTTCAAATAGGTTGTAATTCAATACGTTAATTCTTTTCAGGTATAAGTCAAACAAAACAACGTTTCTAGTTTCTAATACTTCAATGCATAATTTTGTTGCTGTAGATATTTCACTTGCTTTGTTTAATAAGTTAATTTTTGCAATAAGTTCTTTCTCGTAATCACTTTCTTTATTTGTGTTGTTTTCTTTATTGTCGCTATTTAAGTGTAGATTTGAAGATAAAGTTGATTTAGACAAGTAGCTTCGTTCATTAAAAGTAACAACCCCTTCTGTGTTAGTAGATACAAAAATGTTCCCTTTGTGTGCTTTAATATCAATTAACTCGTTTGCACTTTGTAGCATATTATCTTCATCGAATTCATTAAACAAATTAACTACTCTTTTATCTCCCGAATTATTGTAATCGTTGGCTATTTTTAGTTTCTTAGTTTTATTTTCGTTTTTGTGGTACTTTAACTTTGTATAATCTTCTAAGTTTAATTTAACTGTGTAAGAAGAAATATGTACTATTTCAGCGAACACAAGTTTCCTGTTGTTTATTTGTAAATTTAAAGAATAAATACAAATTTCATTTGACGCTGACAAAAATGCTAAAGGCGCTTTAAATGTACCTTCTTCTTTAAATGGTGCTTTTAGTACAATGAACTTTTTCATGAGCATTTGTGTGTTGTTGAACAAGTTATCTTTACTTGAACTGGGCGTTAAGTCTCCTTTAAAATTGTAATCAAGAACCATGTTAAACTCAATAGTGTCCAACAGAATAAAATGTGACTCTTCTGTAACACATCCTAAAAATAAAGCGTCAAAATTCGCACTGGTGATCTTTATTGAATTAGAAAATATAACGCCCATATTTGTCTTGTCTTTAATTTTAAACGTTTGGTTTGTAATTTTGCTTTTTATAATGTTCTTTGAAGTAAACGCTCGTGTTTCTTCATGTTGTCGCAGAAAGTTCCACTTTATTATTTTCCCGTCATAACCGCTGCTTATCACACCCTCCTTACAAGTTATTAAATTGGTAACCGGTAGTTTATGTGCGTCTAGTTCTAAAAGTATGTCATTTGAATTGTAACTGTATACAATTATTTTGTTTGTGCTTAGTTCACTAAAATATATAAGAATATCTTCCGTTCTCTTTTCTATATTTAAAGCAATAATTTTATCTTCTGATTTGTAAATGGTTTTTATAGTTTCGTAATTTGTGTTAACAAGCATTAAATCCCCCACTTCGTTACTACAAAGTAATAAAGAGTTAGTAATGTATTTTATGTTGTTTATTTTGTTGTGAGTAGTACTTATAGATTTTATGAAGGAGGTTATAATCTTCCCATCTTCTCCGTTTGTGTATTTATAAACGTACAGCATTCCGTTGTCATCTCCAGAAGCTAAACATCCCTTCTTTATATCAAAAGATGAAACTTTGTTGTTCATTGGCGAAATCAAACTAAAGATTTTGTTGTTAGTTGACCATTCAAAGACGTCTAAATGTGTGTTGTTGCTACTAATGTATTTAATAAGCACAAAAGACCCATCTTTGTTACATTTAAAAGATATTAAATTTGTACTGTGAAGTTGTATTTCTTTTAGATATTCTAATTCGTAGACTGTGCTTAGTTCTTCATTGTTTACTAAACTATGTATCTTTAACTTTCCTTCTTTATTCAAAGTAATAAAATTAACACTTTCATTTTCTACTTTGTAAAAGGTTGCATTTAATACTTGTTCTTCTAAACAAAGTTCTTTTTGTTTTAGTATTTTGGTTTTATTTTCTTCGTTTTGTATTTTGTAAATAGACAATCTAACATTGTTTTCTAAAACAAATATTTCATCTTTGTTTATATAAAAGTTGTTTATTTTGTTGCTTCTTTGGCTTATATTGTGTTTTACTAAACTACAATAACATTTAGAGAAGTTAGTGAATATGACTTCGATTGCTATTACAATGTTTTCTTTTGTTTGGCACAGACAAATGAGAGAATTTCCAAAACTTTCTTCAGAAAAAGCGCTTTTTGTAACTGTATCTGTTAAGTTGGTGTAAGCGAATAATAAACTTACTGAGTTGTGGTGTATAGAAAAGACTTTGACTTTGCCTTTGTAAAAGCTCAAAAAGAAATCGCCGCAAGGAGATGCAGATAAAGAGGTAAGGCCTGGCCCTATGTTGGTTGTGCTGTTTTCTGTTAGAGACGAAGTACTGATGAGGATTAGAAGCCCGGAGACGTCCGAGGTTATTAATAGGTTTCTTTTTGGTATGTAGAAGAGAGAATTGATGTTGTTGTGATGCCTGGTTGGAATATATTCCTTTTTATTGGATTTTAGGTCTGCAATGTATAAATTATTCTTTTCAGCAAAGAATATGATGTTTCTGTGAGTGTCATTAAACGACAACAGGGTGTCACATGCAAAGGTTGTAATGGAGCCGTTGTATTCGAATTTTTGCATTTTAAAAAATTAAAATTTTAAATTTGATGACTGAAAGTTCTTCATATAACTCACAAGAGCAGGATGGGTTTATGTATCAGGAGACACAGGAACTTTGTAAATATCTCAGGATTAAACACCTCAATTTCACATATCAATCGATTCTTGGAAAAGTTCTTACTTCATTATGCCTCATTTTCTTTACAACACTTTGTTGTTTAGCAATAGTATTTTTAACACTAAGGCACAACAATATGACATCAGCTTATATATACAAGATCCTCCGATTCAACAACAGGGAGAACAAGAAAGGAATCAATTATGAAGTCTACCACGACATGACCAGCACTGCGATAAATGAGGACGGTTCGTTTAACATAAACATTCCTATTATGTCCTTTGTTACGGAAAATAATGCTAAAAGAAAGTACAGAACGTTAAACTTTGAAATACAATATAATTTAAAGGACAAATGAATGAATTTACTATTAAAGAGCTTAGTATTATAAGAATATGTGATAGAATTAAAATAATAGTTTACGAGGACATTTTAAAAAATTCATTGTGTTTTATAGGTGAAATAATTAACTTTGATTATGTTCTTCGTAACAAATAAAATATAGATTTTCATATATTTGTGAATGACAATTATAATTAAATAAAGGTCTATTTCATAGTGATTTTTATAAAATTTAAAACAAATGTATACAAACTTATAATTTATTTATTTCCTACATTTTAAATACAGCAAATTCATATAAACAATAAATATAACAAATTAACAAAAATATAATACAAACAGAGTTACGATATTTTGTATAAATTAATGTTACAATTATATTTATATCAAATAAAGCACTCACTATTTCTATTCATTTTAAACACTGTGAATGTATGGTTAAGTTTATTCCCACTATCAAGTCTATCATTAATATTTATAGATGTATACAAACTTCCTATTTCCACATTGTGTATATAATACAGCAGACTAATTCTCGAGTGCACAAATGCCATTCCACACATTGGACACGGTTCGTGACTTACAAACACAGTACTCTTTGTCAACAAATGTATTTTTGTATCAAGTTTATTAGCTTCATAGAAATCGTCCAATGCTTTAATGTACAAATGATTCACTGTTTTAACGTTGCATATTTGAGTACTATCTTTGGAAAGTATTGTTTCTTTATTCAACACTTTATTGTAAATAATTGTACCACTTTCATTAATAATGAATATAAATTGTTTGTCTAATAAACCATTTGTTTTTATTAGTTCTGTAATTTTATTGTGCTTATAATTTTTTTGGTTGTTTGGTGTTTGTATGCAATAAGAAATTGTGCTCAATTTATCCATTATTTTGGCTTCCCAATTACAAATCGGAACTTTTGTGTTTAGAATTACGGTCTTTGTTCGATATATATTTAAACTACTAAGCTTTTCCTGGGTCTGTCCAGTGTACTCTCTTTTAGGACAAAGTATGAACTTAATTGTGTCGTTTTCTTTTTGGGTTATTTTGTAGATTCTTCTGATTTTGTCCATTTTAAAGCTACACTGAAATTTTTTGAAAAACTTATTGTCGAAATTAACCTTGTTTATGGATATTTCAACGAATTCATCGAGTGATTGAAGAAAATGTAAAATAGACTTTCCTTGTTGCTGTTTGGATAACCCATTGTTTTGGATTTTCTGGAAATAATATTCGTCTGAGCTGTAATTTAGTGGAGAAATGTAATGTGGTTTGATGAGAACCTTATCCTTCTTGTTATTCATCTAGAGCACAGGTGAATGAATAAACTATATTTCAAAATTTAAAAGTAAAATCTTTAAAAAACAAATTATGACAAATGACGACCCAGGAGGAGATAGAGTATATTTAAAGAAAATAAAATACAATATTGAATCTGCTACACTGAACAAGGACTACGCGTATTTATACGAAGCCCACTGCGAATTGGGCGATTATCATTTTAGCAGAAGCTCTTACATTAAAGCTATCAAGGAGTTTCTTGCTGCTACAAGGGCCATCGAATGTAAAATAAAGAACTCCAGCAACGCAGGGGACAAATATCTCAACAAACTATACCACAAGCTCATGCTTCCTTACAAAATGTTAGGGATTTGCTTTCAGAAGTCTTACGAACGATCTGACTGGTTCAGCAAGGCTATTTCTTTCCACACAAAGCACTTGTACTTAGCTGAGAAGTTAGCGGACACAATGGAAAAGCTGGGGGCATTAATAAATTTGGGCCTAACCTACTTCAACGGACACGAAGCTGCAAATTCCGACCTACTTAAGAAGGACAAGCTAAAGTCTGCTAAGATATACTTCAATAGATCTCTAGAGACCGTGCAGAACTTGATATCCACAACTACCAACAAAGATTCTTTCTTGGTGAACAAGAAGCACTGCGACATACTGATCAACTTGGGCCTCGTTGAAATGAGTGATGGTAAAGATTCTGTAGCCTTGGACCACTTCAAATTGGCCCAGGAAATAGGAATTAGGATAGGGTACGAAAACGGGGAAATGTTAGCCAGGTACAACACGGGCATGTACTGTTAAAACGCTAATCAGTATTATCTAGCCACTATTGAACTTGAGAGAGATAGGGAGATAAACGAAAAGAATAAATTCTATGCCAGTGTAGTGAAAACACTTATTGTACTCGGGAGGTGTTACTTTAAGTTAAAGAATTATACACAGTGTAAAACTAAGTTACTTCGATTGAATGAAATAATAGAGTTGAAATTAGATCATGGCGAGTATAGTGATGTGTGGGAAGAGAGTAAGGAAATTCTGGGAAGGGTGGAAAGAATAGAAAGCATGGACGCAGTTATAAATGAAATACATAACAAATTAAAATTAGAAATGAGAAAGATAAAAGAAAACGATAAAGAAGAGAAAATTTGTAAAATAAAAGAAGTTCTGCAATATTACATTGATAATCTTTAACTGTGTTTTAATTGTGTTATTATTTAAATTAATTTGAATTAATTTACATTTATATTTCTTAATCTTTTCGAATTGTTTAAATTAGAATATTTAAATTTGAAAATATAAAATAAATTAAATATATACTTGTGCATCAAAAAAAATTTTTAAAATTTAAAAAATTTCCCTGGGTATCGCTGCAGAGTGCAATACGAGCCCAGGATGGAGGTGAAGAGTCCGAGGTCGCAACAACTAGCACGACAAGGGCTCCACATTCCTCCCGGCCTTCAAAACGGCCTATAACCCAACCCCTATCTGGTCCCCTATTAGGGAGAAAATAAAGCCAGGTGGGGAACCAAGTTGGTCTGTCTCGTCATTAACGCTTTAACGCGTGGCCGCAAGGCCCAAAATAAGAAGACGGGTCCGGAATCAATTCATGATTCCCTGACCACAGGCCCGGCAAACCGCCCAACGGGAAGGTGAACCATGAATGCCAGTTCTCAACGAGAAGGTGGAATAACTTTGCGAAAACCCCTTGGGCTCATCGCATAGACCTAAAGGTCTCCGTTTTATTTTACCCTTGGTGAATAAACGGAGTGGTGTCACTAGATACCACAGCGACCTGGTAAATAATACCCTAGTCACCTGGCCATTCCTTACGCGCTGAAAACCCCGGGGGAAGAATAGGCAAAAGTAAGTGGTTGTGACAGGCTGATCTAGAAACCCTTTCAGGGTTATCACAGGGCCTTAACCAGGCACTGGGAAACCAGGATTAGGCTAGGGAGATCCAAAGTGAACCACCAAGTTGGAATGGAATCCATTGGTTTCACAGGTAAGGGCTGAAGTGGCCAGGCGACAGTGCCTAAGTTAATAATAATTAATAATAATTAATTATAGGTTTAAAAAAATCATCAGACATTACAAAATTCCGAAGTTTCTTCGAATATTAGTCTCCTTCGAAAACCGTGCTTCGAATATTCGTACATTTTGCAAGTGTCCAATCTCTACTTTTGAGCCTGTCTCCAAGCTTCTTGTATTTCTCTGACTTCTCGTTCTCCCTGCACTCAATGAGATCCTCTGCCGAGATCCCGACTTCCAATACAGTTATCTTGCGTTTTTCGTGATCGTAACATATAATGTCCGGCATCTGGGTTGTCTTTTCTTTTCCGTCATAGATCGCAACCCTCTGATCTAAGACGATATCGAACTTCTCGCTGCTCCTAGCGCACCTTTTTCCAGCGTCGCTTAGTGACAGCTTTTGTCCTAGTTTCTTTGCCTCGATAACCTCATTGGCTACCATCAATACCACCGTGTCATGTCGGCCCTTTAGCAGAGAAAATGGGATTGCGTTGCAACCGCCTAGCACGTGGCCGACAGTCTCCGGGGCAGAGTTACATCTTCTACAGATGTTTGATTCCTCTTTTCCTATAACTTTCAACCAACTTTTATGCTTTCCTATTCCGTCTTGTAAGAGTAGGATAGATTTGACGTCGCCTCTCGACAGCCCGGGCTTCTTTAGCCATAGATGGCTTTGTGAGCAGCAGTTGACTGCTTCCTTTCTCGCCCGGTTGAAGCCAGAATACAGTTTTGCATTGTTCCATTTGTCTAAATAGGACTTCTGGAATGCTTGCTTAATGCATTTCTTTTCTTCACTTTCAGTCTCGGACGTCCAATCTTCTTTCCCTTCAAATTGGAATCTCCTTCTACTATCTTGAAGTCTTCCTAATATAAGTTTCTGTTTGACCGGTGCTAGTTCAATTATAATCCTTCTGATGTCTTCTTGGTTATGGGCCATCACAATGGGAGATTTCACTGCATCTAATACCTCGATGCCTTCTCCGCTTATGCTTTCCTTCTGTTCCTCCATATACCTTATGGCGCTACAAATCGCTATGTAGTAAGTTTCACAGAAGTTCGGAATCCCGAACCCTCCTTGCCTCGGATTGGTGTATAGCCTTCCGTTCGTGATCCTCTATGGAAGGACCCCGTTCTTTTTGAGGCAGATCCTGACGAATCGATTGAGGGTTTCGAGTTCTGCGGGGGACCATGTTATTGTTTGGGCTACCCATCCTACGAGAGGCGCTACACTGACTTGCAGCTGCTTCCCGCAGTTTACAATGGTTAGGCCCGACCCACAGATCTTCCGTATCCTTCTTTGTGCTTCTTTCTTCATATCTTCCTTAGTAGTCTTCGTGTTGACCCAAACTTGCTTAAATCCTAAGTACTTATACTGTATAGTACTCTTGTTGGACATTAGAGGAAAGTCTTTTAGATGTTGGGTGAACGCTAAGCGTTCTCTCGGCTCTTCGGTGATCACGGCACTTTTCTGCCTGTTAATTTGTAGACCTAACAATTCTCCTAACCTTTTAATGTTTCCCACTTCTCTTTCGAGTGCGCCAATTGACCCACCGAAGATTTTTATATCATCCATGTAGCATATCTTAGCGCTCCAATTCGCCCTATCCTCGGGTTCATATCCGCCAGGTACCTTAGGCTTGAATAATGAGAGAGCTAGGCAGAAAAGGGTAGGTGACATCTTGTCGCCTTGAAAGATACCTTTGGTGATGTTAATCTTCTTCGGTGTTTCCCCTAGATTCACTACGTACGTATGCCACGATCCCATGAGAGTTGTCAAAGCGTTCAGTAACCTTTGTGTGGCTGGGCTTCCATGACCAAAGAGATGTTTCAGTATTGCTTTCAGTGCTTTGTGACCTACGGAATCGTAGGCCTTGCGAAAGTCAATGAATGAAATGTTTAGGGATCTGTTAAAGACTCTTTTAAAAGTCTGTACGATGTTTTCGCTAATAACGTGTGCATCGAGACACCCCCGTCTTTTTGTGAACGATGCTATTTGGTCAAAATCCCAGTTAAGGGAGCGCATTGCTGACTCTAGTATTCTTCGTTGCAAGACAGAGGTGTAGACTTTGTATAGAGTGTTTAACATAGTAATGGGTATGTAGTTGGCAGGATTTTCGACGGCGTCGTTGTTCTTGTGGAACAATATGGTCCTGCCAGCTGTGAACCACATGGGTGGTTTCCTTTTCCCATTCCATAGCTCGTTGTACAGCCTCGCTAAAATGGAGATCAATGTACCTT
>JASNJN010000121.1:0-19823 GCA_030180075.1 Mikrocytos mackini | reverse complement strand
TTTGATATKTAACAGACTTAGGCTTCGACATGACTATTGTTCATAAATGACTTAAACACACTAAAAAGGAAAATAATTTTTGTAATTTAAGAAAATTGGCATAAATCGTTTCAAAACGGCCCAAAATGTGAAATAAGACCTCCCGAATCTATTATTCATATAAATATTGTGTTATTAACAAACTGTGCAAAGATTATGTATAAATAAATATCAAATTATTAAAATATTAATTTTCCGAAATATCGTTAAAGAATAAAACACAAAATAACATTCAAGGTAAACGCTGTCATGTTTCTATGACGCAATAAATATTTGTAAATGTCATTCTAATCTTTATAAAGGCGGAAACACGACCTGTGTTGACCATATTCATACCAAATATAATATTAAACATGGAAATGCGGCGGTAAATCCGACGATTAACATTTTACTACATTAACCGCAAGACATATATAAATTAATTGAATTTATAATCAAGTTATATATTTAATAATCGTTCGGATGTTTAATTTTAATGCAAATTTTGAGTGAAATAATATATAAGCCCATGCATCAACTAAGAAATACCCCTAATTAATCAATAAAATATCGGATATTTTGTCTATTCGGTACAAAATCCAGAGTATAAACAACCAAAGTGGGTAAACATTGGATATAAACCTTCGTCATTTTAAATTATCAACCAAGAAATAGAATGTGAGATGTTAATTGGACAAAACCAACAATAACTACCCAAAAGTTAAATTATAAGCAGTAAGTTACTTTGTTTATGATTTTATAAAAGGGATTGCATTTTTCTACACCAAAATTTGAAAATTTTTGGTGTAGAAAAATGCTGCCCCCGACATATATTGTTTTTTAGTTAATTATAAACGAATCTATCGACTCAGATTTTTATTTACTGGTTTCGTTTAAAAAGTTTTCTTTATAATTTGGCATTTCCCTCTATTTTAAAATTTTATATTAAAAATATGAGAAAGTGCAGATTATAAAGGGGTATTTTGACAACGGCCACTAAATAAAAATCCGAGTCGATAGTTTTGTTTAATATCTCATGGGAAACAACATATGTCATTTTGAGCTAAAAATAAGCAATATAAATTTTAGTTATTGGTGTAGAAAATGGGCCACCCTTTATAAAAAATAAGCCAACCAACGGAGAAAGTTAATGAAAAAATTATTAGAACATGAGCATGCATCATCTGCGCTAAAGTGCAGGGTTGTACTTGGGATATATACATAATGTTTTAACATCTCAATCACGTCTTTTATAAATATTCAAAATGTTAATAAATGTATTTGTATATAAATACACAACCTAATCCTGGAAATCAGAAAATATCTCTGAAAGATGAATTTGTTAAAACATTTGGCTATAAATAAGAAATCAATGTTGTGCAATAAATTAATAATTGGTGACAAAGTGCTAAAAAATTTCTTATGGAATTTAAAGTTTTCAGATAATACGCCCGAATCATTGTTTTGGATATCCCAATTTAAACTAAATTAACATGCTAGAATAGATACATAATTCGAGATAATTTTTAGTATGTACTTAAATAAAAATATAAAAACGGCATAATTAGTAAGATTGCCAGATTAAACGCATATGTTATTCACGTTTCGGATGGATATTGGAGGATAAATCCAACATTTCCGAATTTGTACAAAAATTTGCAAGATATTAAATATAATTAAGTAATACCAATAACATTTATCTTTTTGAAAACAAAATCTCATAAAAATCTCAGCGGTTGTCATAGGTATAAATCTATAAAATAAATTGAAACAAACTTATGGTTTAAAATTTGCTAAACACATGTTCTTGTTTTTTAATTCATAAAAAAATATTTTTTCTAAAATTTCTTCGTTTTGCGATTATAATTAATAATATTAGGATATTCCTGGGGTTTTTAACTAATTATAACTAATTATAACATGGAATTTTGAATTAAAAAATCATATATTTTATGAATTATAGGCAAAATATAAATGACTTAAACACACTAAAATACGATTTTATAAATGACTATTTCCTAGGTTTTAAGGTGACTATTTGGGTTGCCTTATTTATAATCTTCATACTTAAAATACGACATGGCGATTCTGACACTAATAGAGTATCTAGAGGGAGTGTCTATATGCACCCAGAAAATTTCGATGTAACTCAATCTATTTGGTTTTTTAATAGGCGTAATCTACTTGTAACATATTTATTTTTCGGGCTAGTGGTTCCTGGTCATTAAAATGCCCTGTGCCAGGTTTTCTGATAGCTCGATATTTGGTCCAAAAAAAGTGTCGCGAATGCTGAGAATCGAGATTTTTCAAAAAATTAAGGCTTTATTTTGGGGTTTAAAACGCATATACATGTATTTCTATGTTGTTATAAAAGGTTAAATCTGTTTGTACACTTATATGACGAGTATGTTAAAAAATGCACCTGTTTTATTTTTTAAAACTTTAAAAATTACAGCAAATCCATCTATACACCGCCTAGGCCATGGCGTCATTAATAGCATGGTATACTACCACCACAAACAACATAAACAACCATTCCTACAAAACTAGGACCAAAGCTTCCGTATAAGGCGAATACTAGAACTTATTAGAGAATATTCGAAGTTATTAGATAATACAGCGAAAAGATAACCATTTACTCATAAAAATGAAAGACTTAATAGAACAGAATACCTTCATAACAACCGCTACTGCTTTTGGGCTATAAGAAAGGACTTTAACAGAAAAACATGACAGAAATTTTCAAATGACTATCATTTGATAATAATGCGTTTATCAAAGTGATATTAGAATAGAATTTCTTTTTCGTTAATTCGTTCACTTTAATCATACTTATTAATAGTTAACTTCGATACCGAAAGCGGACCGAAATCTAGCGATTAGTATTCACTTCACATTTAAGGATGGTATAGAATATAAACTAAAGGTACTGGATGAAATAATTAATTTCAAATTTGAACGAGTCATTATGTTAACAAACATTTAAAAATTTATTTATTTAAGACATTCAATAACAAAATATTCAAATATCTAAAATTTAACTTAACAAGTATGACTATAATATTATATACGTTTATGTTATGTATTTGAAATGTACTAAATAGTTGAGTCTTAATATTTTCAAATGAGTCAAAAGGGATTTCCTTTATAAAACAAAGGGGGTCAACAATTACCTACCCTGTGAAATCAATTCCGACAATTCTTTTTAAGAATCATTATATATCTGTGTGGTTTTACGATTGGTCATAATTTAGATGCATTCATAATTGCAATTACTACCGATCGGTGCAATTCTGGAAGTAGAAGTGGGGATTCTTTTAGCCGTGAAGAGGGAAGTTAAATAAAACAAAGGTATTGTATCTGTATAAGTAAACTTATGTTTCTTTAGTATCAGAACGTAATTTAAACCTTTTCTCGGTACAGATTCTGTAATATCATTTATAAAATTCAATTACTATAGGTAATCATAATTTTTTGCTTCGTTTTCTCTTTTCTATATGCTGTCATTCCTTTATACCACCCATAAGGGTAAGACCTAGAAAGATACATACAAGACACATAGAAATCTGTTCATGCTACACCTATCTTAGTGATGTGACTAAACGTTGATTTAGCTACATGTGGGAATTTTATTGTAACCCATTTTCTCCCCGATCCTTTACTCATAAAGTGAACTCTTCCATCGCCTCCTCCTGATGTAAACACACCTCCATGTTTATGTGCAGTAATTGAATTAGCAGAAAATACATCCTTTTTTTCATAATAAGAAGTTTGAGCAGATTTATCGTGTGTAATAACAGTACACCCTTTATCCCCAGCACTTCCGCCCATACTTGTGTTAGTCGAAGCACCAAAAAGGATGTCGTGGTGTTAGATTGCGAAAGAGGAATAATACACACTTTGCCAGATGATTGCGCTGCTATTACATTCAATTCGTCTTGTAATATTTTAAGGTCTTGTATTGAGTAGTTAAGAGAATTATCCCGAGCGTAAGAGTTAGACATGCTTGGTATACTAAGTCTAAAAACGGAGTTAAGATTAGACTGTTTTAAATTCAATGAATATACTTCTCTTGTGTTTGTACCGTACACAAAAAAGAACCTGACATATCCATCTTAGCTACTCTTCCCGCGGCTTTGATTATGTGAGCGGATTCCTGTTGTCTTAAGTCCCAAAAGTTCACTTCGCTTGACCAATTCCGTGTAGCGAGTAAATTTAATGATTTTGAGTATGAGTAACAAGACACAAGACTGCTTTGCCGCTTTATTAACCCGAAGTTGTTTTGGCTTTGTAATTGTGGATAGAAAATCTTTATAGAGCCATCAGAACAAATTGTGAATAATGCAGGCTGACAATGGATAATAAAACCTTGGAATGAGGAGGAGTAAGAAACAGGATGGTGTTCGTTTCAGTAATTCGCCATACTCAGGCTTGGTTAACCAGAAACCAGCTACAGATGCACCTAACATTTAAAATATTCTGTGGATATCAAATGCGTTTCATTTTGTCAAGTTATTCATAATATCTTTTCATATTTAGCATAGCTCTGTAAATACATCTGTGGAGACATTTGTGCGTGTCGTTTTAAATTGTCATTCAGTTTATATGTTTATCAGTTTTAGGGTCTGTAAGAGTGTATATAAATATGGAAAATAACGAAAACCGTTCTTACTGTATCTATACACCCCGGGCATTCATTTAATCATAGGTATACAGATTGTATACACTTACTATATTGTTGTAAAGAATCGATGTGATTAGAAGTCTATTTGTGGAATGTTTTGAATTACATCTAACTGTATATACATACCGCGAATTTGACCAACATGTACGTAACTTTCCAACCAAGCGGACTCCCTTAAATAAATCGATTTAAACACTCTATGTTTTCATTATATAAGCTTCTATAGTATAGTCGCTTAAACACCACCCTAGCCACTTTACATGCAGCTTTGCTAACACCAACCGCTTGTATTAAATGAATGGACGAGCAGACTATTGTAAGCTTGTCATAGTGTCGATTGGTTGTGGCTTTATATGAGCCGTGTATGTTAGAATCGTGTTTTAGAAGCTTACTTTTGTCGTTGAATCTTATTGGGGACTTGTAGAAGCCTTAGAGGTGTACCGTAATGAATGAAAGCATGTTCGAATGATAGTTGGTTTAATCACGCTTTAAGCGCCCTTCAGGACTCAGGCATGATTGTTTTGTTTTCAAATTAAAAAATAAATTCTTTTTAAAAGCTCTATCTGATACCAATGAACGACTTAAGTGCATTCGCAGTCGGGACAGCATTTAAGACATTTAACTCTCTTAAGACATGTATAGATAGATACAACCAAACGACCGGGCTCAGGATCAAACAAAAAAGATCTGAGAAATTGATAAACATGAAGCAGATACCAAAGAAAGTAACTGATGATGAAGATGCCCGGTCAAAATTAGAGTATTACAAAATAACATTCGATTGTGAATTTGGCCAAGGGAGGGCTTCTCTTCAAACATTTCAGAATAATGAATCAGAAGAAATATCGAATATTCAACCAAAGCAACGAAGCACACGTACAAAGAAGTTAGGATGTAGATTTGAGATAAGGCTGTTAACGTCCGGAAGCTCATTGAAAGTGACAAAAATGGTCAAACATGACGGACATCCTTGCACAACATTTGCTAAACCGAAACTAAGTCAGCAAATACTTAAAGAAGTAAAACAGAACTATCAGAACAAGGCACAGTCAGCTCGTATAGCGCTTGATGTATCAAAGCAGGTACGAATTCATATAAGTACGAAAGATATTCACAACATTATAAACCAGATGAAAGAGGAAAATAACAAGATAAACGATAATTATGATAAGTTGATAAGGGATCAGGAGTTAATACCAATACATGACCAAGTCCGAGCCAACAAAATCGTCGCGTATATTCTTCTAACAAAAAGAATGAAAAGGATGTGGAAGTACTACGCCGATACGATTTTGATGGACTCAACATTTGGACTTCTTAAAAATAAATGGAGTTTTTTTCAAGTTTTATGTGTTAATGGTGAGGGTCACACCGAATTGCTTTTGAGTTTTTTTATTATTGATGAAACATATGATATGATTGTTCTTGTATTTGACTATCTCAAAACTCAGTTGAACTTCGGGAAAACAGAATTCGTTCTAACTGATAAGGATTTAACTGAACGGAAGACAATCCGTGAATATTTTGAGAACGCTTCACTTGGTCTTTGCAGATTCCACGCGATAAAAGCGTGGAAGAGATGGATATGTTCTAGAAATGGGTTTGACGATAAGAATGACCGGGATAGTGAATTGGCAGTATTAAGACGTGTTTTGGAGTGTTCAAACAGGCAAGAAATCGATAATGTTCTGTCAAGACTTCGTAATACCACCCGTAATTATTACAATGAATATTGGAAACCCATAGAGGATGAGTTCATTGACCGATGCAAGCCCAAGAAGATAACACTTGGGCTAAGAACGACGAACAGAGTTGAGAGTTATTTCAGCAAACTCAAGAAGTTTGCTGACCGTCGGCAGTCCTTGGAAAAGTGTATTTACGATTTAACACTTTTTATAGAAATCCACAGTGTTAAAATTGACAAAAAATTGGAAAACGCTTATATGAAGAGGGACATCAAGAACGACTTTGTAAAGTTCCCTAATTTAAAAAACGAGCTAACTTGCTTTGGATATGATTACTTCACACTTCTTTACAAAGCGTCCTGTTGTATAACCCGAACACAATTAGGAGTTGATAACCGATGTTTGGTTTGTAGTGACATGGAGCATATAGGACTTCCATGCGTCCATCAAATGTCAAATGGTTTAAGGGAAAGTGAACTGTTGGAATATGTGAATGTTAGATGGTATAGGACATATTTATTCAATGCGTATAATCTTAACTGGGCTTCATTTAATATGATATACGAAAGGGACGGGATTACAAACAACGATGATATGGGAAGTGAGAATGATAATATTACTGCGCAATTTATCAATAACATCGATGATAGAAGAAATCTTGACAATTTAGAAGATATAGCCAATGAGAATATTGATTTTTTTGAAAATACAAACACTATTTATGAGTATGACAGAGATATGAATGATTATGGAGAAAATTTTGTTTCTGACGAATTTTATGGAAATGTTGACCCAATTAATGAATGAGATGTTTTTCAAGATGATATAAAGCCGATTGGAAATAATTTGAAAAAAATGAAAACTTCGCGGAAAACTTCATGGAAAACTTTGGGAACTTTAACATGTCAATTAAAATCGATAATATTTGATGAAAAAGAATTAAAATTTGGACTTGGGGAAGAATTACTCAGGAAGTTAAACCAAGATTTGCAAAATAATCCGCAGGAAGTTCTGAAAAGAAATAATATTATCTAATTATTTAATTGAATTTAATATGTGATCATTGATTTGAAAAATAAATACTCTTTTAAATCAATACAATATATTCAACAACTCTTATTACATTTTATATAAAACAACAGTGTTATTTATTTTTACTTTATTCTTTATTTCTTTTCTTTCTTTATTATATCTATTAATTTAATCCCAAATTTCTTTCAATTATATGAACCCAAAAACAAAAGACAAAATTCGAGTGTTTTATAATATGATGTCTTCTTTTGATATTAATTCATTTCAATCCTCAAATTCAAATTACTATATTGATATCTAAAACTCATCGTATGGTAAGTATCTGAATTATATCCACCGATCCATATGCATATCCCAAACTTATAACTTGTTGCTCTATGTCTTTTTCAAATTTTGGATGGATTTGTTGCTATGCCTTGCTTGTATTCTCTAATAAGTTCTAGTATTCGCCTTATACGGAAGCTTCGGTCCTAGTTTTGTAGGAATGGTCGTTTATGTTGTCTGTGGTGGTAGTATACCATGCTATTAATGACGCCATGGCCTAGGCGGTGTATAGATGGATTTGCTGTAATTTTTAAAGTTTTAAAAAATAAAACAGGTGCATTTTTTAACATACTCGTCATATAAGTGTACAAACAGATTTAACCTTTTATAACAACATAGAAATACATGTATATGCGTTTTAAACCCCAAAATAAAGCCTTAATTTTTTGAAAAATCTCGATTCTCAGCATTCGCGACACTTTTTTTGGACCAAATATCGAGCTATCAGAAAACCTGACACAGGGCATTTCAATGACCAGGAACCACTAGCCCGAAAAATAAATATATTACAAGTAGATTACGCCTATTAAAAAACCAAATAAATTGAGCTACATCGAAATTTTCTGGGTGCATATAGACACAGTCTAGAAAGAGGATATGGTTGGTTGGTAGTTGATTGTAATCAGGTGCGGATAAAGGGAGGGGATTATTGGAGAGTGGAGCCTGGATGTCTTCCTTAGTTATCAATGGAGAATATAAGTTGGTCTGTAGTGTGGGTGGTGAGAAACCGATGTCAAAACTATTTTTAAATTTTAAATTTTGAAGATGATCGAAATTGAAACAGACGTATAATAACTCGTTGTTTTCATTTGTGTATATCTTGAATATAAGCCAGGTGTTTTGAGGATGGGTGAAGGTTGGTGTTAGATTCTGTAACTTGATTGAAGACTTATTGTTGATAGTTGTAGCTTTATTGGCGACCAAATAATCTTTTAAGCTAATGCTCGATTGTAATGACTTGTTAAAAAGTAAAAAACACAATATATTTATCATTTGATTTTAATTTATTTGTTCAACTGAGTGTGGATTTATCAGAGTGAGGCGAAGCTGAGTGATGCTGAGCGAAGTTATTACTTTGACCGCGATTTTTCCACAGGATGTTAAATAAAACATAAAGATGTTGTGTCCTGATACTTACGGGGTTTTACAGGGCTCAACCGGAGCACTAGCGGACACCGTTCTCCCATGTGGTTTCATCGGTCCCACTGACATAAACAACAAAGGCTAACTAAATATAATTTGTCATTTTTTATTTTTATTGTCCGACAAAATTATTTAATTATAACTTCTGCCTCAATGGCTGGCCACTTCAGCCTTCCTCGGCTACCCCCGAATTCCTAATGACCACTCAAGGTTAGGGTTTTACGCCATTTCTGTTCTCCAAAGCTTTCCAACAACTTGTTGTGAAAGGCTTCGGGAAGAACGTCTCTGGGACTCTTCTCTTCGGGTACCTCGAGCAACTCCCACTTATTCACCCCTTTGGGGTCCCTGCCTATGAACCAAGCATAGATCCTGGGCGAGCCTTTAAGGCACACCCTTTTTCCACACTTGGTTGTCGTCCAACCTCGAAGAGACATAGTGACGTTCTTTCCAACCTTTCGTGGTGTTCGGAATTCGCGGGTTAGCCCCTATTAGGCGGATTTCCCGGCTTGTGGCCAGCCAATTTTGAATTGAATCCGGGCCCTCCTCTTTTTGCAAGCCTTTCGGCTTCGCGTTTATAGCGTTAACGAGGGGACAAGTCCAGTTTGGACCCCTGTCTAGCTCTTTAGACTCCGCCGAGGCGGGACTAGACTGGGGCTGGGTTACATGCCGTTTTACAGGCAGAGAGGGTCTGGGCGACTTGTCACTCTAGTGGTCGTGACCTCGTCGCTTTCACCTCCATGAATGGGACCTTGTGCGTTGCGCAGTGGGGGTACCATATTTTTTTTGAAAAATTAAAATTTTCTTTACCATATTTTTTTCCGGGAATATATCAATAATTGATAGAAATTTTATTTTGTTGGCTTTTTGAGCTCAGTATCAATCAGAGTTTCAATTTTTCTCGGGTTCAAATTTATCGAAAATTAAGAAATGGATTTTAAGCCATAAATCCCGGAAAATAAGGAGTATTCTCGAGAAATTTTGATATAAAGGGCCAGTTTCTGGGAATTGGAAATTCAAATGTCAATAATTAAATACTAAGAATTTATATCACCGGAATTTAACTATAATAAATATGATTGAGATATCTTAAAGATTAAAACAAGGAAAATTTTATTAAGAATTAAAATTTATATTTCAAAATGGTTTCTAGTGAAGCAATCTGAATTTAGTCAAATCTAGATAAAATTTATAAATTCTATAAATAATTTTAATTTTATGAATTAAATTTTGAAATTTATTTTAAGAATCGATAATTGATACCTGAATTGTAAGAAACTAACAAATAAATGTGAAAGTCTAGATGAGATTGAACTTTTCTTTATCAGTCACTGTGCTTACTTTAATACTTTATAGAATCAAACACCATGGTGACAACATTATGCAGATGTTTGATCGATCCCGATGTACACGATCCTAACTAATGTGTTAGATTTCTTTACTATTTTGGACTTCATTGGGATTTCATGGTATCAAAAAATTCTTGACATGAAAATTTCTTTCTAAAATATCCCCAATTGGCTTTTACCGTTGTTTAATTTATATCAAATAAAATAAGGTTCTTATTTTGAAAATAAAGCACTGGTATTCAAAATAATGAGCTCCAAAATTTTCGAAATTTCCTACTATACAGTCCCGCAAACACACTAATCCTACGTTTTTAGTTGTTTACTGTATAGTTTGTGAACGGCACACTTTACACTTGATTTAGTAAAAGAATTTCAACATGATATTTTGTTCCACGATTAAGTTTTAAGAACCTTATAATTTAACTATTTTTTAACCATATCAAAGTTGCACGAATCTAAAACAACGTGGTAATTTATTGTACCTGGTATTTACATATAGTTTATTTATAGCATTATTTATCAAGTCATATTCCCGGGAATGTCATTAATTCCCGGGAATGATTTTGTGTACGGGATTCCCGGGAATACGGGAGTCTCGTTCCCGATAAAAAAAACACTACTAGCAATCATATTATAACATAGCCGAGAAAGCTTTCTAATAAAAGCAAATTAAAACGATAAAATAATTAACATTATTAATTTTGAATAATGTTTTTAGATAAAATCTCGTAACGATGGCAAGAAAATCTTGCAGTTAAAGACGGAAAAGGAGATATCCGGACATGGGCAAAAGTCATAAACCGGGACCTCTCCAACCTATGTCGGAAATGTATTCCACATGGGAAACTGTCGGATATGTTTAGGAGTATGTAAAAAATTCCCTTCGCGCTTCTAAAGTCTCGTCGTGATGGAGTCGTTTTGCAAATAGCAAACGAAGTCATCAGAAGAAGAGGCTTAGGGGATAAACTCAAGCTATCATACATGGGTAGGAGAATCGAGAAAAACTCGGACTCCTTCCAACTGGTGCTAGACCAAAGGCTATGGGTTGAAGGTATGGAGGGCAAGCCACATTCCCTCCTTCCAGACATCATAGTAATAGACTATGTATCCAGGCGGGTAGAACTGCTAGAAGTAGCAGTCCCCGCTGAGGATTTGATTAGATCTCGGGAAGAAGAGAAGTCCGGGAAATACCTGGATCTCATCCCTGTCCTTCCAAACCAGTACCCTGGGTTCGAGGTGAAGGTGAGAGCCTTCACAATAGGGCAACTCGGAGTAGTTTCCAAACGCTCTACACTAAGCCTTGTTCACTTTTAAAAGAGGTCCTGCAAACAGCATGTAACCTCTTGGGCAAACCAACCAAAGCGTATCCGCATAATCAACCACATCTTCAAGGAAATCCAAAATGTGAGATCGAATATAGCTGGAGCAGTATATGATGAAGGTAGGGGATTATATTTTATTGATTATGTATTTATCTTGTAAATAAAATTTATCAATTATATCCTCATACAAATCACACTAAAATGTTATTTAAATTTTATAGAATTCAATAAGACAACATAGTTTTAAACAACTTTATTCAATTTAATGATTTAATTATTCTTTTTAATTTCCTGTCACGGTTTATTTAAACAATTCATTCATAAATTCAATTTGCGTTGTTAATCTTATCAAACTTTCCACGGCTGCGAAAATCTCGAATTTATTTGGATCTTTAAGCAAAACTTCCATCAACACCTCATATTCTTTTTTCACATTTCCAATTTGGATTTTTAATTCACCCAATTTTTCCGGTTTACTCAAAGGCATTAATGAATCGTAAGAAAGAACGGGTGATAATTCGTGTTTTGTTATGTCGGGCCCCAGTAAGTTAAGTAATGCTGGCAACGACGAAATTAAAAATACATAATTCCCAGCTTCAGGCGATCTTATTGTAAAGAATTGATCTTTAAATCTTGCAATAGAATTTATGTAAAAGTCTTTCGTTCTGTAGAAAGATTTCCAAGAAACGTAATCTATGAGTCTTATAAAAGCCTTCATTTGTTTACTTTCATAATCCTTTTTATACACAGTTTTATGTGTCATTTGTCCAATATTTTTCAGATATAAGCCCAATTTGTGTTCTCGTTCTAAAGAAGTGTAAAGAAGTAATGAAGTAATTGCAATAAGTTGTTTTCTTAGTGTAGGTTTTTGATCTAGTTTAATCTCCGGGTTTTTGAATACTTCCGTGTGATATATAAGACCTTGCCCAATTATAAGGATTTGTTGTATTCTAACGTACGCGTAAAGTGTGCCATCTGTAAGACCGCCGGCTAGCTTGTAATCGGTTACCTTGCCGAATGCTTTCTCTTCGAATTCTACGATATGGTTTGCTTGCTCGGATGTTTCACGGCAAACGGAGGGTATTGAAAGGCAAAAGTTAGAGAGCTCGTCTGTTGTGGGGATGTTAGTAATGTAACGAAACATAAAACTTGATAGTTGTTCGTCGTTAGTCACTGTAACGAGGAAATCCTCTATTTCTACGACTCCGCTGGGAAACGGGTCGTAGACTTCTTTGTCGTCTAATGCAGAGTTGTCGATAACCTCAGTTGATGTGGATGAACTTAATGTACTGTCTGTTGACGATGTGCTCTTTGGTTTCTTAGACTTTGGAATTAAAACACAAATCAAGATAATGGCTATGGTTGCGATTAAAAGGCAAACGGACCCGATGATTATTCTTGTTTTGCTCTTGTAGAAGTTTTCTAATGTTATAGAAGTTTTAGTTCCCATGTTGATGGTTTGTAAGATCGCTTCACCGCAAAATATAATGTTTCAAGTTACGGCATTTCTCAACAAACCCATCGATTATTCATCTCGAGCAAAGAAATCGTTTTTGTTCATACCATTTGTAGAATATCGTGTTATAAAGCGAGACAAGCAAATTTCTGTATTTTGTAGAATAAAAAATTTTTGAATCGGGCTCTTTAGAGGCTACTTATTCGACGGACATATATGCAATAAAATTTATAAAACGACTGGTGGGGGTTTTACACATTTTATAAAAATCTTCCGTTTCTCAAACTTTAACTTTTGGAATACATATGCATTTCTTCTTCTCACAGAAAGAGACCGTGGTTGATAAGGTCAAAAAGGTCTGTGTAACTCTCAACCAATCCACTAGTGATTCTCTTCCAGAAAAGGAGCTTTTGAAGGTTCAAAGAACAGTCACTGATGTTTATAACACCTTTTTCACCGACAAGAGCAAACAAACTCCCAAACAGCTATCATCACTGGTCGACGCAATAGTTCATAGTGAGTATATATCTACCATGTTGACCAACATCAACCTAATCGGCTTCGAGCAGAAGAAACATCTTTACTCTGTAATTGCCTACCTTTACAAGCACTCCGAAAGGTACAGTTCAATAAAAGACAGTTTTTCAAAGCCTTCATTTGAAAAGATCAAACTTATAATAAAGGCCAATTATACAAACGAAGAGGAAATCTCCCATTTGATTGGTGAAATAATCAGAAAGTACTTATCAACACCAGCTAGAATCAAAAGCTTTGTTGACATATCATTCATTAAACAGCTCGGACAAATGACTGTTTCTAATCACGCTGGGAAATCTGCCGAAGCCCTTAAAACATTAGATTCTATAATCTTCGTAGGCGACAAAACGCCAAATAGTAAGCTTTTAGACCAAACAGAATACTCAGAAGCTTTAACTACTTTATTTGTAGATGTGTTAAATACAGACACATACATGAAAAGATACTTTATAGAGAAATACTTTATATTAATTTCGAATTACGAGCCAACACACAACACAGGATTCGTTAACGACTTTTTGAACAGCCCAGACGCTTTAAAAATCACAATGACTCACTTATTGTCCGGTAGCAAAGCAACAAAAACATTTGCGGTTTTGTTGTTCTTTAAATTTGTTACTTACGAAAATAAAACAAGCGGAATAAAGAAAATATTAATAAAAAATAAAGGCAATATAAAGGATTATTTGGAAAAGATTAAAGAAGAGTACGACGATCATGATGATAAGGATAATATAATTGGATTGTCGTCCAAAGTATTGAGTGTGTTAGAAGGAATTAACTAATTAAACGGTTATTAAATGTAATAGTTATAAACTATTAAATCAAAATATTAATTATTAAACTATAAACATAATTACAACATTATAGGGCGTTTTAAACGGTTTTAAAATCTTGTATTATATGGTAAACAAGTTTAAGTAGATTTTATCTATTTAACGTTCGTTTTATTTATTTTAGATAATATCAATAACTTTATAATTTATTCAATTTCTATCCTTATGAATTTATCAACATTTTCTATTTTACTTATTTATTAGACGGAATAACAATCATATAAAATATAGAAAGGCACAAATCCAAAAATCCAACAATCATAGCTATTCCTACAAATGCCAAACTTGTGTAATGGTTTGCTTTCAATTTATCAAGAATAGAGTTGTATGTTTTTCTATCGGCGTAATTCTGAAAGTTGAACAGAGGTTCCTTTACGAATGAACGCGCGAAGACCATGTTGTTAGCGGCTATAGCAAGCAAAACTAAAACAGCCAAAATGTTTATTGTGTAAAAAGCGTAACTGGATCGTTTGAGGTCGTTTGTGTCCTTTCCCATGAAACAAATAACGTAGAAAAGTCCGTATCCGTAAATAAACATGGCAAATAGCAAAGTGCTTATAACTCCTTTGTTCTTTTGCAACTGTATGAGTTCTTTTAGGATTGTTTGCTCCTCACTCTTCAATTGTGAGCCAACATTGTTAACTTTCGATATTTTCACAATTGCAATAATAAATGCGGTTGTAATAAAAGCCTTTAATAATAAATACGATTGCAACACTGTTGAAATCTATATGAATAAAATAGGGTTTAAATGAGCTCTGTTCGACTTTTGTCATCTTTTCAAAAGTTTAAATTTCAAAAACTGTAAACATATTTTACGATTAATGGGCGAAACAAATCATCCTAGAACACAGTTCCCGTGTTTTTACAAGAACCAAGAAGGTGTCTTAGTGTTGGATAGTAAACTTTTAGAATTCGTTTCGAACGATTCTATCCTCGCTAAGCTCCCCACCAAGAGTGTGACCATCATAGAGCATACAATATCACCAGACACTACCCACTTAAACATTACATTCGAACACAAGAACAGAAAGAAGACATTTGTATTCACTTTCAAACACAGCTCTTACAAAGTCGATTCCGACGATCCGTCATCCAACAACGTTTCCCAGGTTCCCATTGACGATGCTTTTAAAAACGCAGTATTCAATTCTTTGGACCCAGACACAGCAAACCAGGCCAGCGCCCAAATAAGTGCTAACAATGTTATATTAGCTTACTCCATATTAAAGTTCTACCAAAGAAGAATAGCTTCAAACATACATTCATTACTTATAGAATCACAACACAAACGCAAAGAATATTCCTTTTTTAAACTTCTCCTTGAAGAATTCTGTTTGAAAAACCAGGTTATACAAGAAGACATCTTAATGGACAAATTTGATTGGATAAAGTGGCTTTTAAGTTTGGAGTATACATCTATAGATGATTCTAAAACCCTCAAAGTAGACATAGATGAGTTTTTAAACAATGATAATAAAAACAACTTTATTTTTGACGTAGCAAGAAATAAAGAGAGATTTGAAAAGTATAAACATTTGCATGAAACAAAACAAATAGTAAACATAAGTGAGTTTAAGGATAAAGAAGACAACGTAGATCTAAACGACGTAAAAGAAACTAAAATAAACCAAATAAATGAGTATTTAAAGAAGCAAAACAAAGATACTGTTTTGGACTATATGTTAAACAAAAGTTTTGTTTTGCCCTCGAAAGATGTTGGGGCAGAAAACATGAATGAACAAGTAGATTTTGATGCCATAAATCGACTTCATATAATCAAACACGATTTGATAAGCAGTAAAAAAGAAAATGATGTAAGCATTAATAGTAACATTGATAAAAATACAAATATAAAAGTAAAAGTTAAAAGAAAAGAAGTTAAATGGAATAAAACAATAGAAAGTTACAATGTTAGCTTTAAACCAAAACCAAACGTGGTTTCTCCAAATGCAAGTGTAATAAAGAATAATATAAACAATACAGAAAAAGAAGATACTTTTTATAAAATGAAATTACTTCAAATAGGAAAGTTTTGGATGGATTATTAAATCACTTTCGTTTGAATTCATTCTACAAAACTAAAGAGTTGTCACTTTATTTATTTAAAGTTTGGAAGAACTTACAATTCAATTCGTTTTTTACTTAATAAAATGAAATAAAAGAAAACTTTTCATAATATTGAAACTAATTATATTCTGGAAACTCTTTTCATTTCAGGAATGCCTAATAAAGTTAGGAAAATAAATCAAATTAAAAGCGAACATTATAAAAGCAATTTTAATTGAAAAATAAAATAAAAATGATTCTAATACTACTAAGTTTAAGCATTGTGATTAAAGAACACTTAACCAAGGAAAGTGTTAAAGATACAAATTTAGTATGCATTCATAGATTTGCAGACATAGTAAACAAAGACAAAAATACAGCCCACTTTGGGCTCTACCAACTAACATTGTCTTCAACAGAAAATGACACAACAAGAATTTCTAATTTCAACTTAACCTTTCTGAGAATTAACGTTGATCCAAATAATTTCTACGAGCACTTTAAGGTAACGGACAGAAACATTGACGAAATGTTTGATCGTCTAAAGAATAATGATAACTCAGAC
The DNA here is from genome assembly GCA_030180075.1 of Mikrocytos mackini. Taxonomy (NCBI): domain Eukaryota; phylum Endomyxa; class Ascetosporea; order Mikrocytida; family Mikrocytiidae; genus Mikrocytos; species Mikrocytos mackini. The sequence continues at coordinate 2,826 of JASNJN010000121.1, read as the reverse complement.
ATCTCTTTGCAGTATAATTTACCCCAAAAGGCACAAATGTTTCAGGCTTTGACAAAACAGAGTAAAAACAGCATTTTTCTAAGTAACCATGATATAAAACTACACAAAATATACATAGCTATTCCAAACGTACTCGATGGTTTGAATAAAGACCTGGTTAACATTTTGGAGCTTTCCATAGACTTAAATAAACAAAGCAAAAAAAGAGGAGATTCTGAATGGACAAGCAAATGGACTTCAAAGACATATTTGAAAGGACAAGCGAATGGTGTTTATTCAGAAAATAAATGTGTTGAAATGTCGAATAGTCAATTGCAAAGAATTAATACTAAAATAGATGAAGTTACTAGTGAAAGAATTTCAAAAGAAAAGCTCTTTAATGATTGTGGAAAAGATATTGAGTACTTAGATCAAAACAGATTGTATTTATTCCCAATATATGAAGATATGTTAACCAAATCAAGAATAAAAAATATTAAGGATGAATTCAAAACGGTTGAATATGGGGATATTATGTTTGTATCGGATTTGTATTACGAATCAGAAGTTGATGAAAAAGAGGACGAAGATAATCATGACAACAATGATGAAAACGAGGATGATGAAGATGATAATGAACATAGCGTCGAGGTAAAGGATAAAAAGAACCGTAAAGATAAAAGAAATACAAAAAATAGAAAACCTAAAACCAATAATGTTATGATAGCTTTTTGGGTTTGCGGAGCATTGGTAGGAGTAATGTTGATAATGATTTTAACATTTATGGGAATAAGATATAATAAGAAGACAATCAACGAAAAGGGAAGATATGATACTGCGGAGTAATTAAATCAACAAATATGATGTCAATAGATTGAATTAAAACAATTTATCTTTTACTTTACTGTTAAATTCATACGTTTATTGTTAAGTTATGTCAATGTTAGATATTTTAAAGATTAACGGTCTATAATTAATAAACTCATATATAATACATAAAGTAACGTCGAATAAACATTGTTTACATAAACTAATTAGGAAAACATTTGCAAACATATAACCGAAATAAAAGATCCTAATTTACATGTAAAGAATGAGACATAAAATTATAGATATATTTACTTAACTTTCTCTTTTATATTCTTTAAACCGGCTTTATCCGCTTTACAGTCCAGTAGAACGTATATGTTCGGCATTTTAAAACCCTTGTCTGTCATTTTCTTTCTTTTTTTCGGAGGAATTGGATCTTGTAATGAAGCTGCAACATAAAACACGTTTTTATTTTTCAAGGACTCTATTTGTGTATAATCTTTTGGTCCAGAATACAACACTTCAAAGCCTGTAAATTCTTTTTCGGTGACCTTTAATTCCATACAAAAATAGATTGACCTGTTACACCCCGTTTCAAAAATATTGGCCATTTACAATTTCAACCATTAAACCCTCAGTTGTATAAATTTTATCAAATTAATGCATATATGTATAATGTAAAACATTTATAAAAAATGATAATTTAAAAAATTGTATTTTCGACAACTCTTGTCGCCTATATCACGATTTTTATTTTTAGATGAATTTTATTTCGTTTCAAAAAAATTGGCCACTCAAAAAAAACTTCAAAAAATTTACTAAATTCATTTTTAATATCAATATTTAATTATACCACCATTATTTTTTATTACTTGCAWYAATATACATTTTCATTCCAAAGCCTCGCTAACATTCGTTTAAAAGATCATTGTTTTATATTCATTCGTACAAAACTTTTCATGTTTATGTTTTGTATATTACAGTAAACTACGAAGGTTTAGCCAATTTCAAGACTTAGYCGCTCMATTCTTAGCCGRTTTTAGGGGGTTTGRCCCAATTTAATTAAAAATATTTTACTGTTTAAGYGCTTCTGGGGCTCTGAAAATGWTACAGGATCGTGAAAATATCGAATTTACCCCAAATCAACCGCTTATACATTGTTTTATTAAGTTCTTTAGGTGGGCAACATTCTAGTGTTAGTCAAATTACAGAATAACTTTGAAATACCTGAAAATTGTGTTTATCTCCATTTTTTAACAGAACTCTGTGGTTAAAACGTTTCTCCGTGGTTTTACTTGTATTTAAAATTAACTATTCGATTTTAATAGATTAAAATAGACATTATCAATAGGTTTTGATAGGAAATTTTAAATTTCCCCAAAAAACCGAAAGGTTAAAATACCGTCACACCGGACAGCCCTACCGTAAAGGGGCTAGGGTCAATGTCGGGCGAAAGGCCTAAACCGGCTGAAGCAGGTTCGAACTCGGTCGAACCGTAGTAGCCTGGAAAACAGGGGCCCAACGGCTCCACGAATCCAGGATGGCATAACAACTACCAGCCCGTAAACGCTAAAACGCGAGGGTCTACGACCCTTATACGAAAGGGCTGAGTGGAATGTATCCAAATGTCAAAAACCGTCAAATCACAACGAGTGATTAATTTTATTAAACATGTTATGTTTTATATAGACTGAACATCACCAATACAGGTGAGTCTATTTTTGAAACACTGTTTATTTTTGAAACACTGTTATTTTTGAAACAGTGAGTTGGTCCGAAAAGCATTTAAAGGCTTTCCAAGAAAGCCAAGCTTTTAATAATGGCAAAACCTGCCTTAAAAAATATTAATACGCGTATGCTTATTATCCAAATTAATTGGACAGCATCAAGCGTTTCCCAGGTAAATCCTGAAATTGGAAAGTTAACTTTCCAAAAATGGCATGTTCCGTACACGAGTCGCAACAAAGCCTCACCACCTATAAAGGGGCACAAGTTGCAAAAGGTACGGATAGAACATGCCATTTATCCACTTAAACC